>RJJA01000284.1:0-79279 GCA_003724045.1 Lepidurus arcticus | reverse complement strand
AACCCCGCCTCCATCAAGCCATTTTGGTGACTTTGATGGATGATGGATGACTTTGATTGACCGTGTGAACCACCCTTAAGGAAGCTTGTGGCACGTGATTGCAAGAAAGAGGGAGGCGAACACGTGCGCAGGGAAAGGAGGAAAAATCTTCACCGGTTACAGCCATGCACGTGGTGCAAACGGGGAACATGTAGGAGTAGCACGCGTACAGAGGGAAACACATGCAGGAGACCTACAGAAATGGGGAACTAAATTGACTGATAGAATTTGCAAATTAACTTAAAACAAAAGGTAAAACGGGCATGTAAATAGTACAGAGAGAGTAACTGTTCGGGACAGCTACAAACTGGGCAGGTTTTTTTTGCGGCACTCCGTGGGTCTGATGGGGGGGGGGGTCGTGAGGAGTAACTCCTCTTGCTTCTCGGGGGTGGGGGATTTGTATGGGTTGGGGTGGAATTTGTATGGGTTGGGGGGGAACTCCTCTTGGGCCTGGGGGGGGGGGGATCGGCACCTCTGGCGGCACTGAGGGATAAATGGACTCAAAGCAAGGGGGAAGATGTAGATTAGAACAAAGTGAGATCCAATGGATGAACATAATCGCAATAGACTTTGTTGTGCTTTTTCGAAGCAACTTAAATACGGAATAGGTATAATGGTATTGTATTACGATGCGATCACGCACTGTATACGGCCCTGCACGGACAGACACTAAATGAAAGCTTTGACTATATAAATTTTGATAGTGAAATCAAAAGCTATTTTATTTGGTAGGAATCAATATTTACAACCTGTCTTTCACATCACAGCACCGAATCTGATGTGTGTCCAGATTTCGAAATTTTAACAACATACGCGTAAATTTATAGAAATCACGGTGTTCACAATTCAAGTGAAATATTGCATGTAAACCAATGTACGAAAATACTTTCTCTATTAACAATTATTTTGTTATATAAATATGTCCTCATACTCTGCAAATCTTTTTACAGAAATACAGTTGTATTTTCACGATGGCGTTATTATTTAATGATACATTAATGTGATTGAAACCACTATAAAAACTTGTAAAATTATAGAAAAAGTAATTTAGAAATACAAAGAAGTCACAGGAAAACCAGATGGAAAGTAAATTGTAACTTTACCATGAGTTTTCACGTAATTTTACAAATTACTTTTGCGGATATACAAATACTTTTCCTAGTAAAACAGAAAACAAGAAAACAGATAAAAACGAAGGTACAGAAACTAGGCTGGATATAAATGGACGAAGAAAGTCTTATTAATGAATAACGGTTACAATTACTTAATCATGAAACTTTCAAGTAAGACATGGTGAGCAGCAAAAAGGAAAATGAGCAACAATTAAAAAAGAATACTCCATCTCAGGAAAAACTAAACACTATTATAAATTCATTTTAACTTACTTTAATTTATTTGGTAAAAATTGCATGAATAAAATGTACTTGAAAATTAATAAGCGCGAGCGAGCGCGCTCGTTTCAAAACGAGCGATCGGCAACTCTGGTAGTTTCTAACTCTCAAGAGCGGGGTTATAGGTCATATATTTTACTCCTCCTTCCAATAACGAGAATGGATTGCAATTGTCAGTTCCCCGATAGTAAACAGTGTCTTTCCAATAAATAAATAAATGCTTTTGTAATGGCGACACGTCTTTTTCTTCTGTTTAAACTACATTTCCGCACGTTTCGTGCATAAGTAACCCAGAGAAACATTTCTCAATGTGCTTACCACAAGGGGGCGCCAGCAAGTGGAAGAAGATACATTGGTTTTATGGTCTTGGGGGGGGGGCCTAGATCCTTCTGCTTGTGTTGTATGACAGTGTGAAAGCGACCTTGTATCCGAAGATATCGATATGTTCCCGAAAACAGCGATATGTTCCAGTGTTCCCGATAATGTTCCCGTGTTCCCAAAACAGGTTCCCGTGTTCCCGAAAGTGTGCAGATGAAAACTATTTGAAAACGCACTAATTTCACCAAAATAGTTTCAATCTGTAATCATCGTATTTGCATTGCTCGATCCTCGAAACAGTAAAGATTTATTTATTTTTTCGTTAAAACCTCTAGATAACCTCTAGACCTCTAGATTTAGAAATAAAATGTCAAAAACCTCTAATCTGGAGGAAAACCTCTAGAAGTGGAAGCTCTGGGCTTCCATGCTATCGGCCAGTGTTCTGGAACTTCCCAGAAAACTCCGTTCGGTTCCGCTCTTTTGGGCGGAACGGGAACGGAACGGCGTTGCACCGAAAATGGCAGGTAACGGAACGATTTTTTTCAGAAAATTTACCGTTCCCATACCGCGCCATCTAGTGGCTAGGCAGTCTAGTGTTTAGGCCGTCTAGTTGCCACGCTTAGAAACTTTTTAGATTTAAAAAAAAAATCCATAAAATTATCGGATCTTTGACTGGAACGGATCTGGGACGGAACGGATCTTCAAGGTCAGGGCGGAACGGCCGCTTGGAACTAGCTCTTTTGAAAATTTTGCCAAAATATAACGGAACGGAGCGACAGAAGTGAACCAAAAGAACGACAGAGAACGACGTTCGGAAAAAAATAAGTTCCGGAACACTGCTATCGGCAGTTCACTGGCTGGCTGTGTGTATACAATCTAGTGTTATGGAAGCAGAAATCAGTGATATTACAGAAGAAAAGACGAAGGAGGTTGACGTGAAGGTTGATTCCGAAGAAACTGATTCAGTTTCTCCTCAAATTGTCATAGAAGAAGAAGAAATTCAAGAAGAAGAACAAGAAAGTATGATACTCAAAAGGGTTTCAGAACTCGCAAAGGATACTTCTCTTCGAATAAAGAGAACGCCAGACGCCAAACGCCAGAAAACTGACAAAGTTACGAAAAGGGAGAGACCCAATCATTTTATAGCCATTCAAGTCTCCGATGCAGTAGTACGTTTGGCTTCTACATATTTAAGCATCGATGGTTCAGTGGTAGAATGCTCGCCTGCCACGCGGGCGGCCCGGGTTCGATTCCCGGTCGATGCATTTTTTTATTTTCTTTTTCTTCCTTTGACCTGTCTTATGAAAGATATCTTGATTCTTTCTCCTAATTTTGTATTTAATTTATAATTATATTTTCGCCTTACTAATTAGTTTAACTTCTAGATTCTCGAGAAAGTTACTCTTGTCCAAAACACGATCATTCAAGCTCAACCCAAATTACAATCAGCTTTAATACCGTTGACGACTCTTCACGTAACGCTTGGTGTAATGCACTTTGCAAATAAAGAAGAAATCGATAAGTATATCTGTATTTCCCTAATGAATTAACGTACATATTAAATTAAATTCCGTCTCTACAGAGCCATCAAAACACTCGGCGAAATTGGAACGGAACTGCAACCCTCAGTTGCCTTAGAACCATTAAACCTGCATTTTCGAAATCTGGGGCATTTCAACAACAAAGTTGTTTTCGCACAGCTGAGTTCTCCCACGCGAACCGCTGCATTGGTTAAGGAGCTTCGCTCGAAATTCCAAGATTTTGGCTTCGAACTCACCGACGATTTCAACCCTCACTTAACGCTCTTAAAACTCTCCCGAGATCCTCGTCTTTTCCGAAAGGGGATTCGCAAAATCGACCCGAACTTCTATGAAGAGCACTTGAACCTCGAATTCGGCTACGAGAAAGTGACCAAGTTGCAACTACTCTCCATGAGTGATCCTAAAGACGAATCAGGCTATTACACGTGTAAAGGAGAGTTTATTTTTGATTGTGAGACTTAAACCAAGATAACGAAAACTAAAATTTTGGGTAATGCGAATTAACATGTGTACAAACCGAAACGAAGTACAAACAAACTTTTTACGAGGGTTCAAAGTCCAACTGGAATGCTTGCAAAGCACTGAGCCGAGTTTCCATAGTTAAAATTCCAGCCAAAAGGGCGTGTTTTTCCATTCGATACCAGATAAGCAGCATAAAGGCAGAAAAGCCGGTAGCTAGCGTTAATCCTACTCGTGTGATTACAATGAGGTAGTGGAGCCAATAAGCGATGACGCCAGAGGGCAACGCCACGAGTAGTAAAAGCATAATAATCATAATAAAGAGGAAAAACTGTTTTCTTTTCCGAATATCACGTAAAGCTCCCTCGCAAAGCTCCAACCCGTCTTGTAAGCACTTCGTCTTGGCGCCGAAGTTATTTTCTATCGTAAAACCTTAACAACAATTCAAATGAATGTTTTAAGCCCATTTTATGGTACTCATTTGAGATTAGAACAAGAAATGTACCTTCATCTGTGACTAGGAATGTAGCAGCAACAGCTTCGTGGTCGGAATAACTAAAACTTTGCACAGGAACACGAGAAGGAAGGGGTGTGTCACATCGGGAAGTTTTCACACTCCAATCCGATCTGCAGGAGTACATAATGTAATCGATTCTCTTGCCATCAGGATTGACATTCAGCTCAGAAGAAGGTGTGTAGGAATTCCTTGGGTTATAACAAGTAGAACCGTTGGCTTCCATCTAAAATTATAGTAAATTAACGGTTAAAGATCCCTTATTCAATTCTGTGCTCAAATTAAACGTTTTCTAGACCTGATCTGTTTCTAAGAAGGCGTCTTTTAGGCCCGTGTTGTGACGAATAATTCGGTAGGGTAAATCGATGTGTTCGGTGTTGAAATCTCCTGCAACGATGCAAAGATCCACTCGTTTGCGGCAAAAACGAATCAACTGCGACATTTCCAGAGCTTGGATCAAGCGATGAGCTTTGTATTCGTCATTATCGCGGTTATACTCTGCATGAAGCTGCAAATAAATGAAAAAATACTAAAATACAGAGAATCCATCGCTAGATTTTTTTTTACGTGAGCTGTTGTGAGTAAAACACGCAAATCTTGGAACTTGACGTAGCACATGCCTACGCCTTTACCAGCAAACCAATCAGCGTGCATTACTTTATGTGCATATCCATTTAAGGACCAAGGATAGAAAAAGACGTCTTCGATTAACGGTTTGGAAAAAATACAAATTCCTCCGCCAACTACGCCACTAAATATTAGAAAAACAATTGGAAAAAGACAACAAGAATTGCAGAAAATTATTATAAATATGTACCTATGGAAGTAGTGCGAGTAAGGAAGCACGTCTTTAGTTCTTTCGCGAATGAATTCGTAGTCTGAGGTTGTCCAAACTTCTTGCAAGAAAACGAAGTCGTAGTTAGATCTGGATAAATAATCTGCTATAGCTTCCATACGAGGCTGTTTATCTTTCGAAATGTGGGCAATACCCCTAATAATCCGAATCCAATTATTAGCTTGTTTATTTTTGCGTATTTAAATTTCTTGATTGAATTAGATATTATATTACCAACAGTTTAACGTGAAAACGTTAAATTCTCGCCTCATGATTACAGCTGCACTTATTATATGACGCAGATAAGGAGCCCCTACAGTGTAGGCTGCTTTAGTACGAACTCACAAGTTCAGGTGAGGAATTTACAGTTTACAACATTTTATGATTGTTTATAGTTGGATTAGAACGTTTGCTGCATTGTCAATACAGATTTCAAAATCAGTTAAAAAATTTATCAATAAATTGAATTCATTTTAAATATTAGATTCTGTAATCTATTGGGCAGATATAACAGAAATTAAACTATTTGAAAAAGCAATGTTGAATTCGCAGCTGGCATCGTTGCTTCTGTCTCTGTCTCTTCTTGTGAACAACCATGGCCGTGGGTAAAAATAAAGGCCTGTCGAAAAGTGGGAAAAAGGGTGTGAAGAAGAAGATGTAAGTACACCTATATTATTTAAAAACTAGATACATCCAGCTACCGTTTTAGCTATATATAGAGGATTTAAATTTGAAGATGTTTGAGATATTTGAGGATAAACCTGTCGTGTTTTGCTTGCATGCTAATACGGTTTAGCCGCCTGACATGTTTCTGGGTTCTAATGAAACTTTTCTTTATTAACAGTGTAGATCCCTTCACCCGTAAGGACTGGTACGATGTTAAAGCACCTTCCATGTTCGCTGTGCGCCAGATTGGCAAAACTTTGGTGAACAGAACCCAAGGAACACGTAAGTTCGACGTTAATCAAGCTTAAGAACCAATTAATTGAAATTTGTATGGTAGGTATTGCATCTGAGGGCTTGAAAGGCCGCGTTTTCGAGGTCTCCCTGGCCGATTTGCAAAACGAGAACGATGCTGAACGTTCTTTCCGTAAGTTCCGTCTCATTTCAGAAGATGTACAAGGCAAGAACCTCTTGACCAACTTCCATGGCATGGATTTGACCACCGATAAGCTCAGATCCATGGTTAAGAAATGGCAAACTTTGATTGAAGCTAATGTCGATGTTAAGACCACCGATGGTTTCCTTCTCCGAGTCTTCTGCATTGGGTTCACTCAAAAAGAGCAGTTTTCCCAAAAGAAGACTTGCTATGCCCAGCACGCCCAGGTTCGTTTTCCCATCTTTTACGTACAGTTCTACTTCAATTACAACTATGATGCATAACAAAAATTAAAATACTTTGAAAAGCAATGATGCTGTATTCTGCTAGATAGTATCTGAGTCTCTTAATCATTCTTGAGAATCGAAAGCTCTAAAGAAGGATTAAAGGAATATAGACTAGTTATTTATCGCATTTTAAATCCGGTAACTAAATTGATTTAATTATTTTAGGTTAAAGCTATTCGTCGCAAGATGGTTGACATCATCACCCGTGAGGTCACGCAAGTGGACTTAAAGGAAGTTGTCAACAAGCTGATCCCCGATTCGATGAGCAAAGACATTGAAAAGGCTTGTCAAGGGATTTACCCCCTCCACGACGTGTACATTCGCAAAGTGAAGGTTCTCAAGAAGCCCAAATTTGATCTGGGGAAACTCTTGGATCTCCACGGCGAAGGCAAAGGTACCACCACTTCTGCCCCCGTTGCTGAAGGAGGTGAAGGAACAGGAGCACCCGTTGAACGACCGGAAGGTTATGAACCACCCATCCAGGAGTCTGTCTAAGCCTATATATCCTGTACAAACATCCCTGCAGGGTATGAAATAAAAAAATTCAAACAACTCTCCGTTCAACTTTGAAAAGCATTTTTAGTTACGGAAACCAGCGTATCTTATGAAAATTCGGTGCATTAGAAATAGTTGTGTATGCATTTAGAAATCGCGATTCATTTCAGCTGTAAATCAATATCGAGTAGTAAGTATCGTAACAGGGAAGGAGGTAAGGGTAGACCAGGCGTGGACAAATACAAGGATTGTTTATTTTTGCTGAAGTTTTGGCGAATCGCGCTTCGGGCTAAGCGTTTCAAGGGAGGTGGATCGAAAAGCTCGCTTTGCAGCCAAGAATCGAATGTTGAATTATTGCAGAGGTTTCCCACGATCTTCTCGTCCGCCAACCAAGGCCATTGGGTGACTTTATTTATAGAACGACTTTCAGCCAATAGCGTAAACAGCTGCCAATCGCCTTGGCGGATGCACCAATAGAAGGCGTTCCTTGCTTTAGCGTCACATAAATTAGGATCACAGCCAGCAGCGATTAGGAAAGGCGCTACAGCTTTTCTTCCACGATGAGGCAAATATTTAACTGCTAAATGTAACGGACATTCACTCCAAACATCGAAAACAACTTGGGAGCCGAACTCCAGTAACGTCTTCATAACTGGAAGTTTCTGTTCTTTTACGGCCATCCATAAGGCTGTACGCCCGTAGAAGTCAAGGACATTCAAAAGTGCTTTAGATGCGAGTAAAACATGGAACAATTCCTCATTCCCAAGGCGTACAGCTGTGATTAAGGGTGGTTCCAATCGGTCATTCTGCCCCAAACTCCGCAAATCCGGATTGGCGCCGCTAGACAGCAAGAACTGCACCAATCGTTTGTTCTGACCAGCTACGGCCACGCCCAGGGGTGTAGCTCCACGATAAGGCGTGTTTAAGTCAATGCCGCGTGAAAATAACTCTTCCACTAGCTTGAGGTTATTAGTACGCACAGCAAAATTCAATTCAGTGCCACAAGACTTCATTTTGGACTGCTCCCAGCCCTCCACTAAACATCTTTGGCGCATAAAACTTTTGCCAAGAATAAGGCACGGAGTACCGAACGAAAATAGCCAGCGCTTGCGTACCAAGTCATGTGGTGAAACCTGGCGCCATAGAACGTACTCTAAAACTAAAATTAACCTAGAGCAGAAGTCCCAGGAGGGAGTTTTGGCTAGGAACTTCACGTCCCACATCATTAGCAAATTTCACCTGTTTTCGGTATTCTTAAAAGATGTGGCTCGCATAACAATGAAGACCCGTGTGTTCGCATATTAAGCACTTACAAACATCGTAGAAAACCGAAATGATCCCAGTTACTTTGGCTCGAAATTACAAGATTTGTCCGGATTTTTCAGATCGGAAAAGTTAGGATCATAACAGTAGTCAACACTAACTATAAAATAGTAATATATCTGAAATAATAATAATTGAATCTTCGTAAACAAGTAAATTATGGCTTGGAATTATGATCACGAATCTGTTAATAAATGGTTAAATTCTGTAAAATGGTTCTGTTATGATTAAATTAAATATATGCGCTTAAATTTTCAAAATCGATGACGAAAACATTAGCCTAGAACTAGGGTTTCCAGTGGCTTGGAATTATAACGACAAATCTGTGACCTGATATCCATAACACAAAAACTTATTAATAATCAATTATTAAGGGGAAATAACACGATTCTCCAATACATTATTTCTTGAGATTATAGAAGTGTTTTAAAGTTCGTGTTCCAACTTCAAATTTATTGTTTCCGTTACCATAAATAAAGATTTAAATAGTGCTGTTAAATTTCAAGGATTGTGTGAATACTAACGAACCATTAACTAGAATAAAAAAGACGTTTTAAGTTAGACCTAGATGTCTATGTATTCTGGTTTTATGCCTCCATCTCTAACTTGTTAATACATGCACTGTTACTCCCCTACTCTTTAAAGTCTGCATTGATTTGCGCACGGGCCCAAGTTATTTCGCAATGGAGGCTGGATTTACAACGATTGTGGATGTTTTTTTTCTGCTTCTTGTTTTGTTGGATAGAAAGTTTCTCTAAGCCTTGGACGATGAGGGAGCGTCGTGTTGTTTTGTCTTCTTCTTGGGATGGTTTGACGTTTCTTTACAGATGGTTATGATGATTTAAGAAATCAAGTTCTTGACTTCATCGTAGAGTACCAACACCAAAGCGCCACCAGTACCACGGATGACGTTGGAGAAGGCTCCCTTGAAGAAGGCGCTGCCACCCTCAGATTTGTAGATCTTGCCCCAGCAGTCCAAGGTGTTCTTGTACATGATATCAGCCTTGGAGCGACCGGACTGCATCATCATACGACGACGCACGGTGTCAAAGGGGTACGAGACAATACCAGAAACGGTGGTCACGCACTGGGCGATACCCCAGCTGACGAAGAAGTTTTGCTTGGCGGGCAACATGCCACGAGCGGTATCGTAGAGACCGAAGTAAGCCGCACGGTAAATGATGATACCTTGCACAGAGACTCCAAAACCTCTGTACAAACCCACAAGGCCGTCCGACTTAAAGGTCTTGGCTAAGCAGTTGCCCAAGCCAGTGTACTGTCTCTCAGCACCTTTGCCAACATCAGCTCCTAACCTGTTAATCATGGGAAAGGAGAAAGAAGCATAAGTGATATGTCTTCGAGAGCTTCGGGTCAATTTTCTTACCTAGTACGGGCAAAGTCCAAAGGATAGACGAAGCAGAGGGAGGTGGCACCAGCGGCACCACCAGAGGCCAGGTTAGCCAAAAACCACTTCCAGAATTGGGTCTTCTTATCCACACCGGACATGAAAATCTGCTTGTACTTGTCCTTAAAGGCGAAGTTCAAGGCCTGGGTAGGGAAGTAACGGATGACATTGGCGAAGTTTCCGCGCCAGAAGCTGAGGAAGCCTTGTTCCTTGGGAATGCGAACGAAGCAGTCCACCATACCTGCGAGTAAATTAGGAAAATTATCAATAAGCCTTGCAAACAACTTCATAATTTTTAACGCTTTGAATCGTCTATTTAATTTAGATCTATTATCTTCTGACACATTGAATTATGAATTAAAGAACTGAAGAGTAAGTTTTATTGAACAGCAAAAATTGATTACGTAAGACTTTAGTTTACAAGGTTTCAAAACGCTTATCTAAGTTGGCATTAAAATGTTAATTTTTTATTAATATATAGACAACTAAATCTGTTGAAAGACAGGAAGTTTAAGGCATCCAATTTAATTTCATGGCAAAGGTCCCAGTTTGGCTCACGGGACCAATATGGCGGCCGAGCCAGAGCCAACTTCCGCCCGAGGAGATCTAGTGGTGTAATGGATTGAACTTACCTTTGTACTGCATATCGGCCGTAATCTGTTTTGAGGCATGTTGCACTTGCAAAAGCAATTTCACACGCTCAATTGGAGCTACTGCAGTCTTGGAAATAGCAGCAGATACACCACCGGCAATAAAATCTTTGGCGAAAGACATCGGATCGGCTAAACCTTTGCCCGACATGGTGAATTGGTTGTTTTACAGATACGGCACACACGCACAAGAAACAGTCCACAGCCTCGGCCGGTAGAAGCAAGAAGAGCGAGTCGATAGTGGAAACCCGCAACCAAGGCACGTAGAAACCCCGCAGGTCCTAACGGTTTTTTTTCCACCAATCCCGAGGCGAAAGGACACTATTAAACCAATGAGAGTGCAGAATTTCATATTGGCGCCACGCGAAATGCACGTGATGATTGACGTCATTCAAAAATGCCAAGTCTACTTATTAATTTTGGAGTGAAACTAACAAAACTAAGGAAACGTAAGTGTAATATATATTGTATCATATATCGTGAAAGAATTATAAGATTGTGACACCTTGATGCGTTTATTTTATAAATCGCGCAACGGTGGAAAACACGCTTCCCTTAATGCTCTAGAGATATCTCAAAGCTTAAACCTTTCTTAAATTTTATTTCCAGTTCAGGCTATTGTCAGCAAATACTTCTGAATTGGTCTCATAATGCAAAACGAATAACTAATAATTATAAAGTAGCCATTGAACAGCATACATTGTTGAAAGTTAATTTAGTTGAGGTTAATTTTCTGCTTGCCAGGCTCATAACCACGCCTCCGCCCTAATTGCCCTACCAGGAGCGCTTTGCAGAGTTCTGTTGATGTTATGCGTGCGTGAAACCGGTCATCGTGGCGCAGAATAAGTACATATATAAGTAAATATTTCAATTGAAAGATGGGAGACAACGCCGTCAGAAATGTAAAAATATTCTCAGAAAATTCAGTACGAAATAACCCTCTTTTTAGTTTAGAGATTTTTTGACCATTTATAATTCCATGTCCCAAACTTGCTTCCAAAACTGCGTGGCTTCTCTCCAGGATCGTGAAATCACCCGCGATGAAGTAACAGAAATTTAAGTTTCAGTTAATTATTCAATACCAAAAATTTAACGTCTATTCTTCCAGGAGCAATGCGTGGATATGTGCGCTTCAAAACACATTCGCGTCAATCACAAGCTCATGACAGTTTACGTGGAAGTCCAGCCATTGATCATAGCTAAACGCGTGGAGCAAATGGAGAAAGAAGCTGCGCTAGCTGCCGAAAAAGAAGCTGCTAAAATTGCCGCTAACCCTGTAGAAACCGAACCCGTCGTGGAGACTAGTTCTGAATCAGTTTAAACCTTGAAAAACGAAGAAAAATGGACACTATAACACAGACTCCCACGTCTTTAGTTTTATTAATGGGTTTGCCCGCAGCTGGCAAAACCTCTCTAGTGCAAGTATTAAGACAGCAACCGTGGCCTTGGACCACATATGTAGTACATTACGACGATTTTCTTCCCCCGATCCCCACCGAATGGAAACAAGCTCGCCAAAACATTCTAAAATGTGTAGAAAACTTATTGACACGAAATCAGCCCTTAAATTCAATATCCAACGAGATTTTGACCACAAAGTTGTCTTCTTATAACGCAAACAGTCCGCGAGTTGTGTATCTTGATGATAATTTCTATTTCCAGAGCATGCGCTATGAATACTACAAGCTCTGTCGAACTTATCAATGGTCTTTCGCCGTAATTCATGTACATGCGTCAGAAGAAACGGCGGTGGAACGAAATAAGTTAAGAACAAATCCCGTTCCGGAACGCGTGATTCGAGATATGTTTCTGAAGCTTGAGCTTCCTACAGAATCATGGGAACAATTTTCTATCACTCTCCACACTGAATCAGATGTGAATTTGAAACTCGTGAAGAGTTTAGTAGAAAATAGCCTCAATCGTCCTGTTTTGCCCCTCGTAGATGAAGCCGAAGTTGAACGGTTACGCGCAGAGGCTCGTTTGGAGTGTAAAGCGAACGTTTTACACGTGGTGGACTCTGTTCTACGTAAAACCGTCTCGGAAATGATGAAAACTCAGAAAACGACGTTAAATAGTGGCGAGTTACATGATTTGGCGCTAAGACTGAACGATTTTCGGATGAAAGTAAAATCCATTAATTAATTAATTTTTCTTATTAAGTTGTGTATTAATTTTGGTATTTTCTCGAAGATTTTGAACTTACTAAGAAGCTTGAAACCTCCTCCGGAAGATCCTACAGCTTGGGCCCATGCGCAGTTTTGTTCCATGGTAAATTCCGTTAGTAAATAATAGTGAATACAATTTATGAAAAAAATTAAAAATCTTGAGTTTTAATTTTTTTCGGATCTTATACATGTAAAAAAGAAGTAGGGTCCGAGTTCTTTAGGGTAGCAGAGCAGCGAGTCGATTATACTGCAAAAGTAATACGAAAGAAATGAGTTACCATAACAGCATATACCGAGAGATTTACTTCTGCTTGTTTCACTTGTTCTTGATTATTTAGTGATTCCAAAACTGTGGTAAAACGTTGCCGTAGGGCAGCATTGTCAATGCTGGCTAGTTCTGCTTCTTGCGCAGCACGACGCGATTGCAAATCACGTAACTCGACACGTAGTTTCTCTAATTGGTCCAGCAATTTCTCTGTAATATAAAATGTTTAAAAAATGTAATTAAGACTAGTCGAATAATGTAGAAAAAAACTTAAACAATACAGCAAATACAAAACGTAACATTAATTTAGTAAAAAAAAATATGGAATACTAAAATTATTACCGCGGGAAGGCTCTTTACGCGGCGAAGGTGTGATTGAAGATGAGGAATCGCGCTCTTGAAACATATCTCGGGAAAAACGTGTAACCAATTCCTCTTGATAAACTCCTGGCGTCCGACTAATGGCCTAAATATAATTTCGCAATAAATTAGAATGTGTACACATTTTTCGTAAATTAGTTTTACTCGGCTGCTGTTATCCGCTGATAAGCTGTCATCAGGCTCGTCATCATCGTCACTGAGGACGTTTATACGTCCAGTTTCCACGTCTTCGTCAGAATCGCTAAGGGCTTCGCCGAAAATCTCATGTTCGGCTAGCGGACGGCTCTGGTTGGACACGAAAGTGCCGGTAGCCAACGGCGTAGCTACTGTCGCAGCATCCCCACCAGCTTCGGTTACAGCTTTGGCTTTAGCTTCGTCTTCTTCGGTCATAAGTTCCCAGCGAACACTCACGGCCTCGTTGTCCACTCTTAGGAGTCGTTTGACTTCTTTTTCGATCTCTGGAGCTTCCACAAACTGTCTCAGGTTCATTCTTTAACGTTTAAGACCCATGGGTTACATGCAAAGTATACCTTTTTCTTCAGCGTTTTGCGAAAACGGCGGCGACGAACGTTTTTTAATGGAGGAGTTACTCCATGAGGGTAGAGAAACTTTTTGTCCACTTTCAAAGGGTCTTTTTTGCGAGGTTTGACAGGCGTTTCTTCGTCTGGCGTATTGTCTTCTCCTTCTTTGCAAATTAGGATCTAAAAAAACAAGACACATTAGGAGAATTCGGGGTTTGGCTTATTAAAAGAAAGACGGAAGTTACTTGACAGATATCTGCAGTCTTGTAGAAGCTTTTATTGTCAATAGTTTTCCAAGATTCCAGAACTGCTGGCAAATCCAGGATTTTGGCTCCTAATGCCCAGTTGTCAAATCTTACAGTGCCATGTCTCATGTCGTTCTCTACTTGGACACCCATACGATCTTTAAGATTCATTACTCCACTTCTTAACGTCTGCTTTAGTGACTCGGCTACATCCTAATAACCAGAAGCAGAACGCAGAAGAAAAAACACCAATTAGTTTTATTTTATTATTTTACTTATGTTTCTGTGAAAAATACGCGTTACTTGTGGTAAACGGAGAACAAACTGACTTTCTAAGTCTCCTGCTACGTCTATTTCTGCATTCTGGGCATTGTTATTGCGACTCATTTTGCTACTGGTACTTTTAAGTGATAATCACTTAATGTATTCGTTTCATATGGCCATGCGTAACTAAACAAGAATCATAACAAAACAGCTTGTGAACTTGGGATAGGCGACACCGAAACGCGATGGAAATGGGAACTCACTAGAATGCGAACCAGTACTAGCGTTTTTGGCGGCTTCGTTTGCCCCCGTTTGGTAGCCGTCGCCGCCATCATTGTTCGCCGATACAGCAGACTAACAAGCAAACTAAAATATAGTTTAAATTATTATTTTGCCTTGTTTTAGCTATTTTTTCTGTATATCATCATTTTTATATTTATATCTTAGGCTAAACAGTCGAACGTTGTGAATTTATCACGGGAATTCGAAGTTAAATCCGTTATATTGAAAACTAAGGTATTCGTAAAAAGACATTTTTCGTTACTAATTTAAGTCTTCATTGAAAATTCGCAAGAAGCATTTATCTACATTTCTAGAACTTCTGTGAATTTTCAGTATTTTTTCTGAAAAGATTTGCGTATTATTACCGACGATAATTTGCGTAATCGACCCCCCACCCAATCTTTAAATATTTGTATTTGTTAAAGCAAGACGAGTCCACAAAATTAGGCTAAATTTTTACTTAATTTTCTTGCAATAAAGATTATGTAGTTTTCCTTTGTTAAGTTAGTAATTCTTCTTAGTACAACTTTTTTACATTCGCTTTCCCTTTTCATAGTTTGTATTTCAGTGTGGTTTTCCTTGTAAGCCTTTATTAACCTTGTCCCTCCAAATTTTACTTTCTACACATATCCTCAGATTTATAGCATGTGTCCCTCTAATCTGTTGCTCCAAGGCTCAAAAGAAATAAAGAAAATTTTATAGTGCGGCTCTGTCGTACGTGCGACAATCTAGAATTATGGAACAGCTCACGACTATTGGTTACACTCTCCTTATCTTTCATGTTTATTGAACCTTGGGAAAACTAAAATCTACTGTTTAATCAGTGTATGGAACATAAAACACAGCATAATTACGCAACACAATCTCCTCTCCATCGTATCCTCACATCACATAATCCGTTTTTCAACTAGAACCAAATGGAACCCCTATTGAGGAACACTTTCACTTTCATTCGCTTATTCTTTTATAGTTTTGGAGTCCAGTGTGTCCAAAGTATGGAGCATTCAACCAAGGGATTGGTCGAGTTTCTTAAGTACCCTGCCTATAATAACTAAGCCACCCTCGTAGCCCTTCCGTGGCTATATAAAGCCCTGGTGCCCCACCGAAAATGTCATCCACAAGTCTGCATCTTGCTGAACACCACATTATATTGGCTTACAAACCTACATAAACCTGTATATACCGTGCTCAGGACGATCAAGTTTACCTAACTAAACATGGTTTCCTTGAAATTCGTAAGTTTTACCGGAAAATTTGTTACTTTAAAAAAAAGTTCACACTTAACGGATTTTGCGTATAGGTGCTGCTGTTGACGTTGTGCGCTATGGCTGGTGTTAGTGGTGGACATAGCAAGGGTGAAGATTCCTACGGTTATGCTGCTCCCACTTATTCCGTTCCCGCTTCGTATTCTCCGGCTGCTCCCGCTTCTTACGCTCAGACTTCGTATGCGCCTCCTTCGTATGCTCAGAAGTCGTATGCTCCTACTTTGTATGCTCAGACTTCGTATGTTCCCGCTTCTCACGCTCAGTCTTCGTATGCTCCTATTTCGTATGCTCAGACTTCGTATTCCCCGGCTTCGTATGCTGCACCTTCATATGATGCTCCCGGTAACTGCGAAACAAATCTATTACATGTATTTGATTTATTTCTTACTTTCCTTTCGTAGCAAGTTACGGTGGCAGCTACGCTGGCAGCGGTTATGGAGGCTACAACTATGAGCATGGACGATACAACACATATTATGCTCCCTGTAGGTTTTTCAGACTTTAAAAAGAAATGAGTGCAAATGTGAAATTGAAATACTTATTATTTTCTTCTTTATTCCAACTTTAGCTTACTACGGCGAAAAAAGCAAAGGCAAAGGTAAGGGCCGTTCCAGAGGATTAGTTGACCTTTCACTACAGTTTCGCTATTATGGGCATCATGATAAATAGGACGTGTTCTACAGCTCTTGTATATGCTGACTTCCACATATTAATATGGAGATTTATATTTACGTAAAATAACTTGAACGAATAAATAGAATGGACAACTTTTCGGAATCCATTTACTGAAAATGTTTGTTGCGGCAAATTCAAAAGAAACAGGCTATAGAAACATGATTGAAAATAAAATTTTGTAGTATTATTAATAAAAAAAAATACTGGGACCTAGTAGATGGTAGCAAATTTTTGCGATTATTTTGTGAAGTGACCGACCGGAAATGACAAAACAGTGTAAGAATGTGCTTTTTTATATGTATTTCCGTTACAGAAATCTTAGCTCATGTTGCTTTATGTCAGTGCTTCTCAATAGCGGGTAAATTACCCAAATTTGGGCCGCCTGAATTGGGGTAACGGAGCTCCCCGAAAATATTGAAAAAAAACTGCTTATTACCATCTATTTTATTTGTGTCTTTATTACATGATTTTATTCGTTGAGTTTAAAGTAAAATTGGGTAACGGGGTTCTCGGACAGGAAATTTTGGGTAAGGGTCCAAAACTATTGAGAAGCACTGCTTTATGAGAATGTTACAACTGTCCCTGTCCCACGCTGGTTCCAATACTGATTCATTGCAACCTATAAATGTAGAGTATTCGTATGTGTATGTGGCGTTCGGGCTCGAGCTTTTGGCCGGTTCAATTCGTCCGTATCCCGCTTTGTAAATAGATCGCATTTAGCATAATTTCGAAGTCCCTTTCGGACTTTAACTTTTCCTCTAATTTAAATAACCACAGCCTCTCCTGCCAAAAGAACCTACCATATTTGTAAGAACACTTTCTTACAGCATAATGATCCTTCGAAAACCGCGCACTCGCAAAATCCCATAAAATACGAACTGCAACTGAACCAAAACGGTGTGCTAAATTGTAAAACAACACTTCATCAATACATACAATTTGGAAAGTATACACCCTTACGATTACGAGTTAAAACCTTACCTAATTAAACTTACAATAAATAAAATAAAAATTTTAGCATAATTTTAAAGTAACAACGTGTACGTCAAAAGTAAGCCAATAAATACGTGTACCATTTTGTTACTTATAAACACTCGGACACGCCCTAAAGTTTTAAACGCACTTACTATTTTTCTACACGAAGCGAGTCAAAGTTGTGTACGGGAGTTCTAAGAAGCAGAGTTTGCACCCTGCTGTCTCCCCCCCCCCTCCATCACCCTTGTCATTTGTGTCCCCCCTCCTCCACCACCCTTTGTCTCCTATCCCCCTATCTACACCTTTTTTGTTCTATGTTCTATGTTAAAGGGTAATGCAGAAGTATTACCCTTTAACAATTTTAAAAATTATGGACAATGTACGAAGGTATATTTAATAAAGCTCGAGGCAATATGCACGAGCCTACGCCGGTTTACCGAAAAAAAAACACTCGGACACACTAGAAAACTATTTCAGTATTTGAGAAATCCATATTTAATTTCTCATTCTATTAGTAGAAGATGAAACGGCTAGATGTGTCCAGTAGTCCAATAGCCATCCACCAATGAGAGAGCAGTTTACAGCCTGTTTTAACATTTGTGTTTTCACATTTCGCACGCTGCATTTCGCGTTTCATCCACACCCAAGTTATAGCGGGTTCCACTTGCTGCACTGGTGCAATATTTTTGGCACTCAGTGTGTCAAACTTGTATAACTTTACACACTGTCTATACACACTGAGTGCGAAAAATATTGCACCAGTGCAGCAAGTGGAACCCGCTATTAGTCTCGTAAACACTCTATGCTTGTAAATAACGCCAAGACAATTTCAGCAGTGTTGCCAACCACGGTGATTTCTCACCAAAATTGGCGACTTGGGAACATGGATTGGCTGGCAATTCAAGGCACTTGGCGATTGTCGATTTATTTGGCGACTTTTCGCTCCCTTATATGATAAAGATTTTTGTTTCGGAGAAAAAGAATTGCTTAGCTTCGTCACCTTGCTGCTTTAGTTTACATTATGTTTTCTAATTCGAGGAATTATCCGGGTGAAAGGCAAAGTAGTTCTTAAAGAGCTAAGGTCTTCAATGAAAACCCCGCACGTGAGAAGTAAATTTTTCGCATTGCTTTCATTAGAACCAATCAAATCATAAGAAATTTAAAGGGTATAGTGCAGTGCAAATATGGAGAAATCACCCCAAAAAAGGTTAGGGGCTAGCCATCAGGTCACACTGATTGTGGTAGATACGATGTGGATACGATATTACAATTTTGTACTATTTAAATATTTATTTAAATGTGCATGCTGTAAAATAAAACAATTTATGGCGACTTTGGCGACTTGTATCCCTTAATTGTTGGCGAGATATTGGCGACTTTGGACGAAAATTTGGTGGGCAGTTATAAAAATACTAGGCAACACTGCATTTCAGTTCCAGTGTTAATGCTCCCGTGGCGTACTCTACAAGACAAGACTAGTTACAGTTTAATGGCATTAAACGGGCTGAAAATTATGCTTTCCAGGTATGATTATTTAATTATGTCTAAAAATAATACTTGTGTCATATTAAGAAAAATAAATCTCTGAACGAAATATTAACCTTTGTCCAGGATAAAGTTAACAAGATTAGATTACGAAGTGACATGACTAAATATTTTAATTTTTAGTCTTGTTTATCTCAATAGGCAAAAAAAAGCTTTCATTGGACTTTTAAACTAAGGTCATTCACGGTGTTTTTACTACTTGCTCTAGGCCGGTGTTATTCCAGGCTTCAAAATCCCTACCCAGACGATATTCAATGGCGGTAGATTGCCGAGGATTAATAGTTCCCTCGACGCCAGACCCCCCGGAACTAAAGATCATTGACAGTAAGATGAATCGAATTGTAATATAATTGTCGTTTAATTTTCTTTATCTTCTTTCTTAGTTATAAACTTGTACGCAGCCCGAGTAGGAGCTCAAAGTACTTTCGACCCTGCTAACCATGATCGTCAACATTTGATGGAACTACTGCCCAAATCCCAGTCCGAATTACCTGCTCGTCGCATGACAGTAAACTACAGTCTAATAATAAAACAAAGATAAATAACTTTTAACCATGTATTAATAGTTAAATAATTTGATTCGAATTAACATAACAAAAGGCGAAGAACATTATCATATCATATACTTCTAAATAAAACAGGTCACGTTAGAACGTAATTCCATTGAAAACGCCTCTTTGATAATTATTGAGGATTTCGTAATTTGCGGTTTACGATTACGATGTTTGTTAGACGTACTGAAGACCCCTCCCATTCTAATAGGCTAAGATTTTGTACTTAAGTTCTTATTTTGACGTATATTTTCATTGTTATTGTATGACAGATTTATATAAGGTTATCTTTATCTAAATGGACTGTATAATTTGTTTCTTAATTAATAACTTATATTTAAAAAGTTGATTTTATTTCAGGACAGTTACGATGCTGCGATAATTCCGCTAAGCTCAGATCTTCAACTTAGGGAAAAGTACATGACTTCTCATAAAACCGTCCGCGTCGGACGTTTATTGGAAGACTTGGACGTATTCGCCGTTTGGTTGTGTTACAAACATATTTTGAACCCTCGGCAAAAGCCCGGTTTGGCAAGTCCCTTCTGCGTAGTTACTGCCTTGGTAGATCAGATCGATTTTGAAGGTCCTCCTTTACGATACGATTGCGATGTCCGCGTGCGAGGTCACGTCACGTGGGTGGGCAAATCTTCGATAGAAACTTCAATGCTCATGGATCAGCTCCGAGACGGCCAATGGGAGCGCGTCACTAGCGCAAGATTTGTATTGGTTGCTCGCGATCCTCTGAATCAAGGCCCCGCCTTCGTCAATCCCTTAAATTGCGAAACGGACGAAGAGAAAGCGGTATTCCAACGAGGGGAAGAGAACAAGAACCGAAGACAGAAGAAACAAGACAATTCGCTACTCCGCAATCCGCCTTCCGAGGAAGAACGCTTTATAATACACGAACAATTCCTCAAAACCGTAGATTTGAAGAAGATGACTGCGAGCAGAGACAAACCGCCCAACACGCTTTATATGGGGGAAACCGAATTGAAGAATTTGATCATTTGCCAACCTGAGGTAAGAAACCTACTTATTAAAGCTACAGTTTGTGAAGATTTAAAGGAAAATTAAAATAAGAACTCAATTAATTACTCATTTAATAAGTAAAGTAATTAATTTTATTGTATATCGTATTGTTATTAAACAGCGGTTTTTAATCGATTCCACGCTACTTTTCACCCTTGCATATCATAATGTAGAGCAGAAACCGATTCAACAAGATTTTTGGTGGGTTTATCATGCGTCTGGCGGGAGAATTAGCATGGGCCAGTGTCTTCGTTCATAGGTATACAAGTGTTGGAATACTAATGAGTTTTTTTTATGGGTTTCATGCTTAGGATCGGAACGTATATAACAAGATTTTTGGTGGCTTTCTAATGCGCCAAGCGCTGGAATTAGCATGGGCCAATAGTTCAGTCTTTAGGTTTGTTTTCTGCATTTTTTTCCGCGTTTTTGAATGCACGTAGTTAAATTTTGACACAACTCTTGCGATTCATAAACCTCAAATCGATGAAATCTTAAGAGTTCTACGGTCTGTCAAAATCGTTTTGTAGTTAGTTTTTGATCAGTTGCGATTTTTCGTGTCGATATCTTCTTGCTTTTTGCTTAATTTCCTCGTCTCATTCCTTTTTATCAGATTTGTTGGCTTTAGTCTTAATTAGTTTAATTTGTTGAATTATAGCAAATCCCTGCCGATATTTCGCCACGTAGATGATATCCTGTTCCGCAAGCCAGTGGAAATTGGGTCGTTGTTGTACTTTTCGTCTCAGGTGAAATCCTTTACCGTAACTTTATTCGAATTCCACGTAAATTTGAGTTTTTGTTTAGATTGTGTACACCGAAGGACCTTATATTATGGTGAGGGTTAGTGCAGAAGTTGTGCATGCAGAAACTGGATCGCGTGATTTGACCAATGTGTTTCATTTCACCCTGCAAGCTAATAAGGACGTTTGCGAAATAGTACCGAGGTCTTATCGGGGTATATATTTCTAGCCGTTTTGTACAAAACTCAGTATATTTTTATTTATGTATTTTTTGCAGAATCGATGCTGTACTTAGACGGAAGACGACATTTCTTGGAAACTGCCGGATTTCTGGAGTATTCGAAGTTATAATGCGTTATTATTTATTGAATGTTTGATAATTCGCCGTATAACATAATGGTGTTTGAACTGCCGAAAAACTAAGCTTCTGTTTCGCAACGTTACAATAAGGTTGCAATAAAATAGAACTAAATAAGTTGACAGCTAAGAAATTTAAGTTGTAAAGAAATAGATTCAGTGCTTCACAATTTGACTTCACAGTTTGACAGTTAAGTGCTTTATATGGTAATAATATCTCATATCTTCCATACAAACTTTTTCCCAAGTTTTTCCGATCGGGAGGCAGAACCATCAGATCGTATAGCTTTTGGAAATGACAAAATTTTTCAATTATGTAATAAATACTATTTAATGTTTAGCTTATTTTAAATTTATTTATTTGGTCTTTTAATGTGTAACTTTGATAAGGCATGAACATTCTCGATTGGAGCACGACAAAGTTATTACATCGAAATAAAGATTCTTTCCCTTCGCAGGCTTTTTATTGTGCATCCGTCTTCATACTAGATGGCGCTGATAACGTATCGTATTCCATCGTATTCGCCTGTATCGTATTCTTCTTCTTACGATTTCCGCTCGTGTGTATACGAAATTGCGGGTCGCTGTCGTTATGTTATTTAAACGCGTTCTTTTTCTGGGGCGTTGTCCAAACCAAAACTGAACGTAAACTGGTAAATACAAATATTGTCAAATATCAGAGAAGTTATTATTTTTAATACTTCTATTTAGACGAATCTCGGAGAATGCAGCAACCGCCCAGGCGTACTAGAACGCCTAGCATTGCTGGCTCGGCTTCTCTTTATTCATATGCCAGCACTACAAAAAGTCGGGCTACTTCTAGATCTGTGAAATCATTGCACATTCCGTGGTACAAACGTCCCTTAGTGCAAACCGCGTACATAACTGACATCCAAACTGGCTCTTTACTAGCAGCTATTTTTACCCTGGTAAAATCTGCAAATATTTTATACACTAACATAAAATACGTACTTTTTTCCTATTCCTTTCAGATTTTAAGTTTGTTTACTATTGCCACAGCCATTTTTGACATCTATTGCTTGGGAATTACAGTTCCCGGAGTTACACATTATGGATTTTATATCATGAGCTTCCAATTTGTCTACGTTGGCAACATTCATGGTAAAATCATGATTGAAATAAACCTTGAACTAAAACATCATAATTTCATTTCTGATTTAGTGCGCAATTCGCTGATTGTTTTTGCCTTACTTTCTGCTTTCGGAGCTTTTGCTATGCTCGTGACCAGCGTAATGCTCTTGAAATCTCTACGAAAAGTAAGAAACATTACTTAGTTCAGTTAATAGTTACATTATTTTTCAGCTATAGTTAATTAATTCAGTTGGTAAGTTTTTAAACTTAACAAAGTATTATAATTTAATTTGATTTGAATTTGAACGTTTCGAAAGAAAAGAGTAAAAGTCATCTTGATATATCTTGAAATTATAGGAATACGAAGGTGGTATGATTCCCTGGCTGGTGGTCAGCTTTCTTTTCTTTGGCTGGCGCACAATTGCCATAATCCACGCATCTATAATCAACGATATGATTTTCGGCTACCATATCTCCATGTGTTTGCTATGGGTTCTCTGTATCTTATTGGGAGCTTGTGGCTGGGTTATCGTCTATTCTTTATACTTGGAGTTATCCGATTTGACCAAGTTGGAAGATATAGCTCATTTACGAGTAAAATTTCCATCCTAATTTCTTAATTGTATTAATTAATTGAATTTTCTTAATGTCTTTTAAAGATGGGAACCATGAGTTCGTTGAACATAACGCATTCCGTCGCGGGTTCGCGTCCGACAACCCCGCATTCCACCGTCTCGACTGCCCAGGCGGTTTGATCGGTTTCAAAAAACTTAAGAAAGCGTCCATTTGATGTCAGATGTAAGTGGATCTTAATAGCAGTTAGGCCAACTTCGACTTAAATCCGTCCTGTATACCGTCCATTTTTTATTGAGCGTGGTATTTTTATTATTTACACGAAAGAAACCCATTATATTGTGCTAAGGACTTAGTCTTTGTATTCGCATTCGCAACGACTCTATAATAAAACCAACACTTTGTACTTTATAAAGTAAAAAAAATATGAGCATTTTCTTTCATTACAATTAGGTAATTTACGCTGACCCATAATGAGTCTTACAGCGCATTTGGGCCAACTTTTTCGGGTCCAAAAGTCCCGTCATCTCATTCGAATCTTCTTCGTCTTCGTAGCCTTTAGATAAGTTCCTATGTTTGGGACGCATCGAGAAAGGTTTACTAAATATGCGTTTGTCGGAAAGATGCTCTTGGCCAATAACGTCTTCTAGAGAATTCCGATCGTCTCCGCGGCCGCCAATAATCGTCATCCCAGCCTGGCCGCCACCAATATCTTCTAAGCCAATTCTCGCTTTGCGCCCAAAATCCTCTTCACTGCCAGTTCTCACGGGGTCTAGGGAAAACCCGCCAGGTCCATCAATGTCCATGCCATCACATCCAGCAACGGTATAGCGAGCTTCACCCGAGTAGTCAATCAAGGAACTGACCTTGGTGGGTTCGAGGTCACCTTCCGGTAAATTCTTCATCTGCTTTAGCCCAGTTTTGGGTAAGCTT
The DNA here is from genome assembly GCA_003724045.1 of Lepidurus arcticus. Classification (NCBI taxonomy): domain Eukaryota; kingdom Metazoa; phylum Arthropoda; class Branchiopoda; order Notostraca; family Triopsidae; genus Lepidurus; species Lepidurus arcticus. The sequence continues at coordinate 55,068 of RJJA01000284.1, read as the reverse complement.
TCTACAACCTGACGACTGTGAACTCCCCCAGGAGCTTTCTTAAGACTGTGGAACATTGTCTCCTGTAACAGTACAGAACACATTCAATGTAGTATTACTGCTAATCATTAATACATTGGTATCCCAATCCTAATAAAGAAACGAGAATTGTGACACAAGTTCTTATTTAAAATTGATCTAAGATTTCGTGCGTACGTTATAGTACAGTAAGTGTAAACCCGACGTTTGCAACATTGATTATCAACAAAAGAAACCGGCACACTTTCACAAAATTGTCATCTGCCAGAACGTATGCCAAATAAGTCCCCCAAATTCTTAACGTCACCCATAAGTTCATAAGAATAATTCACCAAATGTGTCAAAAAAATTATCACTACCCGAAAGACTTACCGTTTCGAAGGCAGTACTCAGAATGAGGGGCACCCTCAACATTTCCCGAACAACGAAGCAAGTTCTTTGTCCTATTCTATGTATCAACGTTTAGCTAACGTCACTTGCGCGAATAGAAAGAGTCCAACTTCGCCTGCATCTTTTAAATCTTTATTCACTTCAGTTTTTCAAGAAACAATGCGAAGTTTTCCCATAAAAAGAACGTTCCAAAACCTTTTCATAAAATCATATGTAAAATAATAGCTATGGTTGAAACACGAGCTTAACAAGGACTAATGAGAACGATCAACCCCAGTGAGTGTATCCGCGCCTCCCAGCAGGTTTTCGTTCCCTCCAATTTTTGGCGGATTAAGAAACCCTTCAGTTTCTATTTTGCTAGAGCTTTTAAACTCGCTTTGTCCTTTCAATTCCCTTTCGTTTCCTTGCAATTCGGTCGGCGTGCTCTCTTCTGTTGAGGTATCGTCAGCCGTGCCCGTAAGCAAGGCCACGCCTCTCGCCAATTGTTCCTTGATGATTCCGACCGTTGTGCTTCCCAGAATCGGTTCCACACTCGCATGGCTCACGTCTCCTAAAGCTGCCCCCATCGTGCTACTAACTTCACCCATAGCTTCCCCAATGGTATTGCCCACGCTGCCCAACGAATCTGTCAGGGCTTTACTCATGTCGCCCAGCGTTTCCCCCACATCCTGCATGACTTCGGTTACACTCTGCACGAAATCCTTCGCTTCAGCAGGCACTTCGGGGGGAACATCACCGATTCTTGATCCTGTACCACCGGCAGCAGTTTCATTAACCGAACTCACCGCTGGGTTCACATCTGGACCTTAAAAAACAAAGAAGATTCCATTTGTAACTCACCGCGGATCTGTTTACAGACAAATTTCAATCATTACTGGGTCGAAATTAGGGTCAAAATGAGGGTAGAAAACAGTAAACAAAAGATCTATTAGGCAAAAATCGCATACAATAGGCTAAGTACGGTTTTTACTTGGAAAAGGCTCTTCGGAGCCATGAGAAGTATCTTCTTCCGTTATAGGTACGTCAAGGATGTCCATGTTTCTGGTCTCTCCGTCTCTCGACTCCGAAATCTGGTTAAGACCCCTCTTCTGGTCTCCTTAAAAGGGTAGAAAACCATCAACGTTTGTACAGCGTTCTTGGAAAAGTCAGTACGCGGAATTACAGGAACACGTTTATATAGGGGACATACTCTCAAAATGTTTCAAATTACCAAGACTGGCACACCTACTCGAAGTAACTTATCAAACACGGAAATGTGTATTATAACGTTTCCAAAACACGAAGAAATTTAAATAAAATAAAACGAAAACAGTTTTGCATTCACTCATTCATAAGGATTCGAAGCTTAGCCTAATATCTGTAGAAAATTAAACAAAACTTGGTGGAAAACAGCCGGCTGATCCAAATAAACCGCATGTCCAGCATCAGGCACGGCGACGACGTGATGACGGGGAATTAAACGAAGATTCTCCAGAGATTTCAAGCCAAGCCTCTCATCGCGAACACCGTAAAATATAACGGTGGGTACGGAAAGATTTGCGTAGCGAGAGGCTGGAATGAGTTCAGTCTGGACGGGAGCTACGGGGAAAAAGCCCGCGAAAAACTCTGGCTGACTCACAAGGAAGGCGAGAGAAAAGCTGCCGCTCATGGACGGACTAACAAAAACCACATCTTTCTTTAGTCCCAATTTCGCAAATAATTCTGACATGAATTCCACAGGTGATTCCGGAAAAGTTCCTTTTGTTTTGCCATAACCTGAAAGATTTTAAATATTATCGATACAAAGATATCTTCTGTTAGTAACAACTTTGTGTACAAGAATTGTTCTGTTAGTAAAAACGGTAGATTATGGAATGATTTTTTTTACCAGGCAAATCTAAGGCATAAGTTTGATAGCCCAAGGCTGCGAATAATTGCAAAGTGCCCAAATCGCGCCAAACTCCAGCATCAAATGCTGCTCCATGTAATAGCAAGAGAGTCAGATGCGAAGGTTTTTTTTTAGGGGAAGTTTTAAGCACATGAACAGTCCCTTTCTAGAAGTGCAAGAATTAAAATTAATGTATGTTCAATCCAAATTTCGGCATTGTAATCTTTTTACTGGAAAGGAAAGGCTGATCTCTTCCAAGGATATGTTTTTAGCCTCAAATACAAGTCCCTCAGGTAATGGAAGCTTTTTCAGGTCAACGTGGGACCAAAATTCGTTGGAATCATCTCTAGCAGCCTGAAAATAATTGTATTTAATCGTCTGAAAGGATACTATAATTGTTAATTAAGAAAGTTACAGATGATTGGATCGATTCCTTGTCCATTTCTGCGTTGTGCGTGAAAGCTTTCGTCCAAAGCGGGGGTAATTGTGAAGTGCTAAACGTAACTAGGCCCAACCAAAGAACAAAAATAAGAAACCCTGAGCCTATTAACCATTTTAACGTTTTAGAGCTGAGGAAGAACATGACGACGTAACTTCAACGTTCAAGTTAACCAAACCAGAGACTACACAAGACTACAAAAGCGTCGACTAATAACCCGAATTTTATTACCCGCATCCCATATAATTTAACGATTGACACTATTGGAAAGTGTTTGAAACTATAAGCTGTCCCAGTCATAGACTGGCACAGCTAAAAACGTCAGAGCAACAAATGGTCTACATACTTTTAAAATTCTATTTCTTCACGATATTACGAACCCGTGAGATGCGAAAGGCAAAAATGACTAATTGCGTTTGGCGCTGATAATCCTTGCGAGACCTTTTCAATGAGTAATAAATACTACACTAATAACAAAATAAAGTAGTGATAAATTGATAAGTATTATAAATAAAACAAAAATTAGCGTATATTGCAGCTTCGTGGACGCCATTAATCAGAAAACACTGCCGACACAAAACGACCAACATTACACATAAGCGACTAATTACGATAATTGTGTATCCCGTACCTAAAAGACGACCCTTACGAATTTTCGCTTTTTAATCAGAAGATGTGTTGGCTTCTTACTAAGGATATTGTCGCGTGGGGTTCAATTCTGGATCCTGGGATTAACTTCGCTTTCTGGCTCAACTCTCCCGCCCACGGATAGCGTTTTCAACTGGGAACCCTGGTGCAGCACTTTTTGCCCTCACTTCTCACCTTCGTCCTCTCCCTAGCTCGCTCTACCACTCTCTCTCTACTTCCTTCCTCTCTCTACGCCTCTCGCTCCCCGACCCTTTCTCTATTCCTCCTTCCTCTACGACTCTCTCTCTCCGACCGCTGCTAGCCCGGAGGTTCGCCAGCGGTTCGACAGGCGAACCGCTACAATATTCACTAAGGAAATCTACAGGCTATCGGACAATATATCGGACTAGTTGATATCTCAAAGTTGCTATTGGAGTAAGGTCCGGAGGTCAGCTTAAGAGACAAGAACTTTGTACGGAAACTCAAGGAAAAACAAAACCTGGACACACGCGGCAATAAGCACAAGTTAGTGCTTCCGTGGCGTACTCTAAAGACAAGACAAGACAAGTTTGTACGGAGAGCAGTATTACGGAAATTATATTTCATAGAATAATGAGAGGAAGAAGAAGATTTATTACTTATAGATTTTACACGATGAAATACGGATTTATATGAAACAACATGCTCCTTTAGTAGATCCACGTGTTTCCTTTGGAACACCTTAGAGAAGTTACAGTAGATACATTTTTTAAAGGAAATAAAACCAATTTTTCTTACGCAAATTTATCCGCAATATTCTTCGCAAATTTCATGCTTTTTCGCACACTTTTCGAATACTTACACATTTTTTTGCATTCACATTTCGCCAGTATGTTGAACGTTTCGCGCTTTTGGAAACCGTTAGCTGTTACCAGCTAGCGGCGGTAGCCTAGACTAGGGTTTCCATCCCGTTTCCATATTGTTTTTCCGTTCGGGAAGTTAAAACGAGTAAAAATAACTTATAATCCCCTTATTTCTAACAATCTTAATCTAAACGTAACATGTAAAAATTAATCATTGTTGCTAGAATTTCATAAAGCCTGGAAGCAAATACCATTGCTTAGCAAAATTGGACACGCACAGTTTTCAAAGATTGGTTTTTAGTTGACAGAAATAACTCATCTTATGTCCCAAGTAGAAATGCTTTATTCATTCAATTGCATTTTCTTATGAAGGGTCAACAATGGGCGAGAATTCGGGAAATCACTATGCAGGGGGCTCGGTACCTATGGCCATTGAAGGCCGTGTGGGCAACGAAAGGCAGCGTTTATCAGGCATGAGCCCTGATGAGCGTGCTTGGCGCAAGCAATGGTTAAAAGATCAAGAGTTGTCTCATAACGAACCTCGTATTCCTGCCAATTACTACCAAGAGCGCTACAATCCAATCCGCCGCTTCTACCGGTACCCTTTAGATGCCTTGTTTAGCAAACTCGAACCTGTATTGGGCTCCAAAACGATTTACGCGCGTTACTGGACTGGCAAAGCACTATTGGCGGCCTTCTCAGTCTACACCATCGCGTATTACTTTAAATACAACGCCCACGTAAGCATTAGAACCTCTAGAGCCTTCTGTAGCTTCTTAAACCCGATATTTCTCTTAAAACTCGTATTTTTCTAGGATTGGACCCGCGTTAGAGGCTGGCGAGTCGTCCAATCGAAAATTGCAGTTTACCCTGGCGATCCTCGTTTCCCTGCTGTCACCAACAAGAAATCAGACGATTATGTAGATCATGGCTTCAAATCCTCGCCTTTGTATAAATAAAACGTATATAATGGGTAGGAATGCAGTGTTACGGAGCTAAAATGTAAAATACAAAGAATTGTAGAAACAAAATAAGTTGTTAAGTTCACTCACTTTTATTATTAAACCCTTCAATTTCGTTCATTATAAATAGAAACTCAAAATTGTCATAATTTTGCTTTTTTGTCTTTTAGTGCGATAACATAGCGTTGGGCGACCATCAGAGGGGGCGAGAATCCATCTGCATAAGACGAGTCCTCAAATAAGACTTGATACTCTTCGGTGTGATTGGCAGGTAAAGCGTTGACTACGGCTTTGTAGAAACATGTGGTTTGTGGATAAAGGGCCATTACTGTCGCTCCTTTGCTAAACAACGCTTTGGAATCAGTTTCGGGGTTGGCTCTGTACAAAGGAAGGGGGATTACACGTCGTCTTGATAAGGCATGTCTCTCTTTCTGTTCTTCATCAATGTCGTCGACTTCATAACGCCCTGAACCTGACAAATACGTCACAACCTCCGCCAAAATCCAATTCTCATCGCCGTCGCTGGATCGCACCAACGCTGCGACCATATCGCCGACTTTGGCTATATAAGAATGATCGGCTGGAATGCAACCACATAAGGATGGAGCTTCTTCTCCAACAGGACTCACCCATAACGGCAAAGTTTGGGCAGATGTTTGGAGCATCTTCATTAACGCTCCACGGCGAATCGTTTCTTTATTGCCTGCCAAACGAGCGTTTATGCGACGTTCATTCCGTATGGCGCGGATTTCGTAGATTTTGGCCAACGCCGAGCGAACTAATTCTTCGTCCTGTCGATAATCGTTTAAGGTCGTTGTGTATAACGTTTTCAGCTTGGATTTATAGTAAGATGCGTTTTTCTCATCGTTTTGCAGACGTTCTTTGGTTTTCGCGATCGTGTTTAAGGTAGGTTCATGTTTAGCTCGTTCCTCATGGATTTGCTTGACTAGCTGATGAACAGCCTTCAAGCGATCCTATAAGTCCGCAAAATCAAGTGATAATTAATTACTTGATTTATTTGATCAAGTTAACTTATAATATCGCGTAAACGTAATTATGACATAAATTATGAGTATTGGTATTGCGTGGAGGAAAACTAAAGAGTACAGGAAGAAAAAAGTGGAAGGAAGAATTAAGATCCAAGCTATTGATGTTTAAATTTAATCAAAGTATAATTTAATTACACAGCATTCATACATAACTTACTAACGTAACGTAACGAACGCAAGCTAAAGAATTAAGTTTAAGAGTAACAAACACTGAAATAACAAGCTTAATTCTTAATTAGTTATAATAAATTACTTGAACTTGTTGTGCAGCAACATCAAACGACATCTTTACCAACTTTAATTAATAGGCGTTTCGCCTAAAAATTAATGAAATAATTAGTCCATGAATGAATTCTACGATTTTTACAAAATAAGCAGGAATTTTCTACCTGAACTAGGTATACGTGTTTATTTACTTTCACTGTTTTCTCCATCAGCCAATAGAAAACGACGGTTTTAAGAGGGAAAAGCATGGGCAAAAGTCTCTAGAAACACTCTCTAGATGCCCTCCTCGTCGGAGCATTTCACGTCACTCGGATTACCAGTTCTTGAGCAAATGTTTTGATCGTGTTAACTGCCAAGTTTTACGGCGTAATTTCACATGAAACGCATCCCCAAAATGTGATTCTTGTACAGTATTAGTTAACCTTTGCTTGTTGTGCTCAAACCGTGAAATTTGTGAAAAAATTGGGTTTATTTCCCATTTTTGGAGCATTTTATCTTCCCTTAGTGCTTCTCATTCCCATTTCCCAGCCTTGTTTAAATTCCTCCTATTTTGTTTAGATTGAAGCAGCGTCTTTACTACGAAAACTTCAAATCGAGTGCATCTTCAACGCTTAAAACCGTTACTTAATTTATTTAGCCATTAAATTTTCTATTTAAACGTCTATTGGCTCCACCATGGAGCTAACGTTATTTCTTATCCCCATTCTGCTCATTTCCGTGGTAGCGTCACAAGAAGGAAAATCCAGATTAGGTAAGTGAACAGGAAAAAAACAATTTATTTTGAGACCCGTATTTGTATTGATCGCCTCAGTCTAGCACCCCAAAAGAAGACGAGCATTAAGGCGATGATTAATGACTCCTGGGGTTTTAGGGATTCTTAGCCACACCCAGTGATTCTAAGAAACCCCCCTTTTTGTCCTTCTGTCATCAGTCAGGTCAAATCAGGTCAGCCTAATTGGAATTGCCCCCACACAAAACTCAAAGCGAAGACTTGTAGCGTCACGTGGTTTCAAGCCCCGCCTACTTTGTCAACCTATTGATCGGTTTCTTGGCGCCGTTTTCTTTTTTTCTGTTTTCTTGGCACCCCCTTCCCAAGATAAGCTTACTTACATACCTTGTATCGCCTCAAATAAAAGAAAAAAACAACTTTTAATTCGAGTTGATTTGCGAAGACAAAGTCTCAAGTCGCCAAGAGTGGAGGTTTTTCAATGTTGGGAAGGTCTGTAAAGAAATTCGTAGCAGAAAAGGTTGTGTGTTTGCGTTTCTGGAAGTGAAAAAGGGGGACGCTAAGATGATAGGGAGGAAGGGAAAGCCGGCCGCCAGACCGGCGCCGAGGTCCATTAGCAAAACCCACTTATTATTTAAGGAAAAACTTAACGATCGCCTCTTAAAAGCTGGAAGGGGCAATATAATTGCTCAATCTTGGAAATTTTAGACGGAGGGGAAAAAAAGAATATGAAGGGACAAGATAAGATTTTATAGCCTTCTCCACTTTCCAAGTAGGCTACATATTTTTTTTACTTTTCGTTTTTTTTCTCTTTCTTCTCTGGATCAAATAAAAAAAATCCCTTTGACGAAAAGGGAAATTAGACAAGAAGAATACATTACGACCCGTAAGACTGACAACCAGCCCCACCCATACGACTCCGCCCACTGCTGTATTGGGAACCGGTCCGGATTGCAGCTGTAGTGCGTCCGAGTTTGGCTGTTTGGTGCCATCCGCGAATTCCAGCAATGTACCAGCAGTGCACACGACGAACTGTAAGTCTATTTTTTTTTTTTTACAAAAAAGGACTAATAATAATAATTATTATTATGATTGGAAAATACTTATTATAGTAGTAGAGTTATTATTTAATAATTATTATAATCTGTAACTACCTCACTATAATAATCATAATTATTAGCAGTAATAGAATAATAATAAGTATTATTAAATAATGTACAAAATACAATTGTGTGTTAGATGAGGGGCTGAGGTGCATTAAAATGAAATTTGATAACACCTACGCTTTTTTCTTAAGGGATCCAAGGAGATTTGGGAAGAAGATCGGGTTCCGAGGGATTTTTAAGATTTTGTGTGTTTCTTTCTCTTTTATAGTGGAGTGAGATAAAAGTAACCTGAGATCGCAAGATCGGAACAGCGATATGATGGCAGACTATAAAGTTGCCTAAAGTTGCCGCGAAAGCCGCACAATTTAATCGGGTTTTTCTGAAATGAATTCTAGCGAATTTGTATTTCCCTTTTTCATCCAAATCCTCTTAAAACAAAATTAAGTCGACTTAAACTCGAAATTCGTGTGGCTCAGTCTAGACAACTACAATTATTGTTCAAGTTGTTGTAATTTATAAGATAAATCAAGGTAGAATGGCTGGACTAGCGTTGAGTGGTGCTTCTAACTACGACCAAGGCTACGACGTTACCTCACGATAGCACTTGAGAAACAGGAAAGGTTCTGCTGTAAAAAAGCGTAGATTTAAAAAAAAAATCTGGACAGTAATGTAGGTAATATGAACCCGAAGGATGTGTCAATTCAGTTTTCCGATTTTCGCCTTCATAATTTGAAAAAGGCAAATTAGTTTTTCATCCGCGCGAAAAAAAACGAAATCGCAAATTTAGAAACTGTCCTTCGGTAGTATAATTTTTTTTTCGAAAAGTTGTGTGCGCGCCGTTTTGTGCGCAGTAGCCATCGCGTCCATGTACTACAGTAGTGTCCAAAAAAATCGTCCCAATGCATACCCTAGAGATCGCTTATCCAATTATTATTTTTTCGATTTTACTGGCCAGCGGTCTTAAGCTTCTATTCCATTCCCTTCTTTCGTGTCCAAACCAAACCGGACTCCTAAATTGTGTTCAGATTAAGAAAAAAAATTCCCTTCTAATTTGACACATTTCACTGTAAAGCGAAGAGCCTAAACAATGAGAAACTTGGGGGCTTTAGGAGTTCGGTTCGGTTTGGACAAGAAAGAAGCAATGAAAGAGAAGTTTAAACCCGCTGGCCAGTAAAATCTAAGAAAAAATAATTGGATAGGCTATCTCTATGGTATGCGTTGTGACGATTTTGTTGGACACTATTGTACAACCCAACACGTTCTCCGGATTTAGTTACATACGTACGTAAAGTGTCCCCGGATCAAACATGACACTAGTGTGTCATTGGCCAACAATGAATTCTTTTTTCAGCTAGTGGAGTGAAAGAAAATTACAATTTTAGCGACTCTCATCAACGAAAATTGATGAGAATCGTGAAGCTAACCTAACCTAATCTAACCTAACTTAATAACCTAACCTAAGCTAACCTAACCTAATCAAACCTAAACTAACCTAACCTAAACCTAACCTATCCTAACTTAACCTAACCTAAACTAATGTATTTACAATCCAACTACCATTTTTGAATTCGAGTGACACCCGTTTGTCATTCGTTTTCCGAGAACGTTTTGAAACCATAATACACACTAGTGTCATTTTTATCTCGGATTTCCGAAACTGGAGAATCTGTTTGTACAACCATACCTTGCGCGCCATCTAGCGATGGCTTTAGTTTAGCAAGCTTAGCTACGTTTAAGCCTTAAGTTAACGTGATAAATGTAGGAATCACACTTGAATTATGTTAAAAGTTAAGTTTTTCATAAAAATTGAATTGAATTCTATAGACGAATGTCGATGTATACCACAAGTGTGGAAATGCGCTTCTTCGGCGGTTTGTTTAGCCGGTGAGGAGTTTTGCTCCACCACAGCGCCTCTAACGGACCCTTGCTCCTTTGTGCGATGTCCGGGTGCGGGGCCTGAACCTACACAAGAGTCACCTTGTATTAGCGTGACTCAACTCTGCGACGGCGTTTCACATTGTCCCGATCAGTCGGACGAAGAAAAATGCCGTAAGTAGTTAAGCTGCTCGTTCAGTTGATGATTCGGTCGTATCATATCGGGTTAATCATTGTAGCGAGGATATTTTGTGGCGCACCGGGTACGTATCGGTGCAAAAGCGGGGACTGTATACTCATCGGCTGGGTCTGTGACGAAGACGTTGATTGTCCAGGCGGCGAGGATGAAAACAATTGCACGGTAAAGTAACGTTGTGTTAGGATCAGAGCGGATTTCCTAGGTGTTGTACCAATGCGTGGTTGTAGATTATCGGCGAGAAATGCGATTCAAATCAGCATACGTGTCTCTCCGGGCCGTGCATACCAGCAGACTGGCGTTGTGATGGCGACGTGGACTGCAAAGACGGTAGCGACGAATCGGGGTGCGCCCAAGTGAGCCAGGATTGCTCAGACGAGAAGTTCCTTTGCGCGAGTAACCATTGTATCCAGAATGTCTTCCGTTGCGGTAAGTGCAACAGTTTTTGGGTCTTGCTAAGGTCGAAGTCCATATGGAAAGGTCCAAACGCGTCTTTTCATGGTTCCGCAGACGGCAAAAACGATTGTGGTGACTTCAGCGACGAGGTGAACTGTGAGGCGCAGCGCTCTTCCGCTAGTCCGCTGGCGGAATGCGGTGAAGGTGAGTTTCGTTGTCCGGAGGGTACTTGCATCCAGGCGAAATGGAAGTGTGATACCGAGAAGGACTGCGAAGGTGGATTAGACGAAGCGGATTGTGGACCGCTGACTTGTGGTCCGAATCAGTTTGCCTGTACCTCTCCTCCGGCATGTATCGCCATTTCTTGGGTAAGTTCACGTACGTGAGGCGTTCTAGGGTTTGGTGGTGGTTTGGTGAGTCCTGTCCAACCTTTTGCATGAGTAAGGTGTTTGATCCGGTCGAAGAAAACAGGTAATAAGCTTGGAGTCATTCGCCTTAGGTATGCGACGGTGAGGGTGACTGCGGAGATGGGGCAGATGAGGCGCATTGTACGGAAATCTGTACCCCGAACGAATTCGGCTGCGGAGGTAACGGTACGCACCGTTGTTTAGCCGTGTCTCAGGTCTGCGACGGCGTGTCCCAGTGTCCCAACGGCGAGGATGAAACAGACTGCGTTGTGTCCACTACCTGTCCTCCGGATTCCCCTTGCTCTCAGTTGTGCGTGCTCAGTCCCAACGCTAGCCAACCAGTCTGCGCCTGCCGGCCAGGTTACCACCTAGCGTCAGACAACCGCACCTGTGAAGACGTAGACGAGTGCGCTTCGCTCGACCTCAGCGGCTGTTCCCAAACTTGCATTAACATCGTGGGAAGCTTCAGTTGCCAATGCAGCGAAGGGTACATCCAACGTCCCGACGGAAGATCTTGCAAAGCGTTGGGTCCGCCGGTGAAGCTGCTGTTTGCGAATCGTATCGATATCCGCCTCCTGGCGCCCTACGAGGACGAGTACACCGCCCTTTTGGACAACCTGCAAAACGCTATAGCGCTGGACTTCCATGCGCAAAACAAGTACGTGATTTGGTCCGACGTCAGCTTGGACGTAATTCGCCGTGCGGCCTGGAACGGTTCTTCGACTACCGATATCGTGTGGTGGGGCTTAAAGTCTCCTGGCGGCATTGCGATTGATTGGGTCCACGACTTGTTATTCTGGACGGACTCTGGGAGCAAAAGAATCGAAGTTATTTCGTTGGATAAGCCGGTGGCTATCAGAAAGACACTATTATGGGAAAACGTGCAAAAGCCCCGAGCTATTGCGGTTCACCCGGGAATTGCCGCGATCTTGTGGACAGATTGGGGACCATCAGGTCCGCGTATCGAACGCGCTGATATGGACGGTTCCAACCGTGCTCTGCTGATCACTAAGGTAAGGAAGAAATCGTAATAGCATAGCTTGGGTTTGGAGGCAGAGAGGTCCATTGCGAGCGTTTTCTGGTAGGATATTTACTGGCCGAATGGGTTGACAATTGATTACCCGGCTGGTCGATTCTACTGGGCTGACGCGAAACATCACGTTATTGAGTCGTCTTCCTTGGACGGTACGGGTCGGCGAAAAGTTATGGAACGGGGCCTGCCGCATCCCTTCGCCATTACTGTATTCGAGGACTCGTTGTTTTGGACCGACTGGCACACTAAGAGTATTCACGAAGCGCACAAAGTTACTGGAGCGGATTACCGGGTCGTTCGATCTCAGCTCCATTTTCCCATGGACATCCACACGTTACACCCTTTAAGACAACCCAACTACAGAAATCGCTGTGGCCCTGACAACGGTGGTTGTTCCCACTTGTGTCTTCCCAACAGGTAAGTTCTCTTTTAGTACCGCTGTTGGCTATTTTCCCAGGTTTAACTGATGGACCTTATGTGTTTCGCTTGGTGAATAGCACGAGCTACATCTGTGCATGTCCGCCCGGTCTGTCGCTTCTCGCGGACGGACGAGCATGTTTAGAACAACCAGGGGACTTGCTGATCTTTACGCAAAAGACGGAGATACGCGTTTTGCCTCTACCGCTAGCGAACGCGAGTTCACCCAACGCAGCCGAGTCCATCGATGCAGTGCTGCCGTTATTTGGAGTCAAGTCCGCCGTAGCTTTGGACTGGGACTTGGATACGCAATCCATTTTCTGGACTGATGTCGAGTTAGACGTCATCCAAACCGCGTACTGGAACGGCTCCGCCCAAAGTAAGTTGATCGCTACAGACCTCGAATCCCCGGCGGGACTGGCTGTGGACTGGGTCACCAGGAAGCTGTACTGGACGGACGCTGGCACGCAAAGAATCGAAGTTGCCAATATCGATGGAACCATGCGTTGCCTGTTGATTTGGGAAGGGTTGGATAAACCACGGGATATAGTGGTTGATCCAGTAGGTGGGTACATGTACTGGAGTGACTGGGGCACGATTCCAAAGATAGAGCGGTCGGGAATGGATGGAAGCCGCCGAACCGTCATCGTCAGCGCTAACTTGACTTGGCCAAATGGATTAGCGATCGATCATGAGGTAACGTATCGTCTTGGCGAGACGTTTGTTAAGGATCGTGCTGGTTTTGGTACGGGTGACTTAAGGTATTATTTTGCCCAGAATGAGCGGTTGTACTGGGTGGACGGTGGCACGAAATCTATCGAGTATGCTAGTTTGGATGGCCACAACCGTACCGTGTTAATAGGTGTCGATCTACCACACCCGTTCGGCTTGGCATTGTATGAACCCATGTTGTACTGGAGTGACTGGACCACCGCTTCTATTCACACAGCGCACAAACTGAACGGCGGTAAGCGGAGCGTAGTACGGGGAGACTTACACGAACTGATGGACGTGCGAGTCTACCACCGTCAGCGTTACGCGGTTCCGTCCCTTTGCCAAGCGCAAAATGGAGGATGTTCCCATTTGTGCTTACTGGCACCCATGCCGCAATCGCACTCGTGTGCCTGCCCCGTAGGTCTTCTCCTCCAGAACGACGGGAGAACTTGCGAAAAGGCGCCATTAAAATCCTTAGTTTTTACACAACGCACAGCACTACGCCGTTTAAGCCTCGACACGGCCTATCGCGTGGACATTGTCTTACAGCTACCGGCTCAGAAGAACGCAGTAGCGTTAGAAGTGGATGCTATTACTGGTAAGTCGAAGATCTTCCTTTCTTTTATGGGTTGGGTGGATTGAAGTGTTGACTTGTCAGGCCTGGTGTACTGGTCAGACACCAGCTTCAACAAAATATTCCGGGCCCAACCGGATGGCTCTGATTTTGAGGTATTGGTGGAGCACAACGTGGAAATGGTGGAAGGATTGGCGTTGGACTATACTACTGGCAACTTGTATTGGACTGACGGTGGTCGGAAGAGTCTGGAGGTGTACGATGTACGGCGAAGGCTAAGGAAGTTGCTGTTTTACGACAAGTTAGACAAACCAAGAGGTATCGTCTTGCATTACGGTCGATCCTGGATCTTCTGGAGCGACTGGGGTAAAGCGGCCCGTATCGAGGTGGCCGACATGGATGGTAGTCGTCGACGTATCCTCCTGGACAAAGACCTGGGTTGGCCCAACGCATTATCGCTCAGCGGCGAGGTCCTCTACTGGTGCGACGCCCAGAAGCAAGTCATAGAGAGCTTCGACCTGAATCGCAACCGGCGGCAGTTGGTGGTTAAGGGATTGCAACATCCGTATGGTATTGCGGTCTTGGAAGGTAAACTATATTGGAGCGATTGGGAGAGCAAAGCTTTGCACAGAGCTGACACCAATGGCGACAACCACAGAATTCTCCGGTCCAATCTTGCCAACATCATGGATTTGAAAGCTGTCGTCCACGTGGTAAGTAACATTCTGCCGCTAGATGTCAGGAGCTTCCAATGCTTCCTGCCCTGAAATTCTGTCTAATTCTAAGACCGGCAGTATTGTTGGTTCTTACGTTAACCTTAAACCTTGTATAGGAAAAGAGTGCCAATGGCGACGTTTGCGATAACAGTCCTTGTTCGCATTTCTGCTTGAGGGCTCCTGGTAGCTTGGGTTACCGTTGTGCGTGCCCCACGGGTGTTCTTTTCGAAAACGGGCGGGATGACTTGTGTCAAGATGGTCCGCAAGCCTTCTTGCTCTACGCGACCAGAGACACGCTTTCGCGCATCTCACTCGATACCCCTGAGCTATCGGATGTAGCGTTGCCCGTCCCAGGTGTTCACAATGCAATAGGGGTTGACTTCTATTGGGTGGGCAAGCGATACTTTTACACCGACGCCTACTTGGATGTCATTCGGTAATGTTTTGTGTTGGAGATAAAAAACAAAACAAAAACAATACTGACTAAGTTTGTTGTAAATGTAACTTGAAACCCAGGAGCGTCGATGCCAGAAACTTGTCTGACGTGCGGACCCTGGTAGCGAGCAATTTAACGACGCCAGATGGCCTGGCGGTTGATTGGGTAGCACAGCATCTGTACTTTGCAGATGCCGGGCGGAATGTCCTAGAAGTGGCGGATTTGGAGGGTCGGAAACGCAAATTGCTCATTGACACGGGACTGGATGAGCCTCGGGCTGTGGCTTTGCATCCTGCTAAAGGGTGAGAAGATTTATGTTAGAATTATGGTCTGGTCCATCCGTTGATTAGATCCATCAAACTCAAACGTTTGGGGAAATTGGTGGAAGCTTTGGCGACCTCAGTTTCTTTTTCTTTTTTGCTGTTGGCTGCGTTTGCTTGTTCTGCGACCTAATCTTCAACGATTTGCTGGGTGACAATTAGATTTCTCTACTGGAGCGACTGGGGTCAGGATCCGAAAATCGAAAGATCATATCTTGACGGGTCTGGTCGGGAAGCCATTATCACCTCGTTCCTAGGCTGGCCTAACGGACTCGTCATAGATCTGCAAGCTCAGCGACTTTACTGGGCCGATGCTCAGACCGATCGTATCGAGACATCCAATCTCGACGGGAAGTTCAGGGTGATCCTCCTACAAGGGGTCACACACCCGTTTGGTCTGACGCAGGTTAGTTATTAACACATGCTCTTAATTTGTATTGAAACTAAAATTGTGCATCGTTAAAGTTGGGAGCATATTTGTACTGGACGGATTGGCGAAGTAAATCTATCGAGCGAGTGGACAAGGAAGGAGGCGATCGCACCCTCTTGAGATCGGGTTTGGATGGCCTGATGGAGATCCGAGCCGTTTCTCCATGGCGCCAAACAGGTTCCAACCCTTGCGCTCCAGCAGAAGGGTACGGCAACTGCTCTGCATCTCAACTGTGTCTCTTCCGCTGGAGTTCCTTCGTTTGCGCCTGTCCGGATGATAGGAGCATCGGAGCGTGCATCCCAAGTATGTTTGAATACGGGGGAATGGAAAAGGGAGAAGAAACACGCTTTTTTTGTATCCTCCGAAAGATACCGTTGAAATATCACTCCCTGAGGAGCCAGAGAACCCTAAAGCTAATGAGGGTTCAAGGAGCGGTGATGGGACGGTCGCAGGAGGTGACTTGTTGACAGACCACAAAACGTACGACTCCGTACCATACTTCTTGCATCCGTCGCTTTGGATTTTGGTGGCCATAGCCGTTGTTTGTATTTTCGTTTTAATCGTTATTTTGATCGTGCGCTGCCGTCGGGTTCCCGAAGGCAGTGTCGCTGGATGTTGTGGGTACACTTGGAAGTCCCATGTGGGCAACTCAGCCCCGGTAAGCGTACTCACCTTCGCTAACCCTAATTACAGTTCCTCGGTTCCGGACGTGGTGGTCGCCGAGAAGAAATCCTTTTCATGGCACCGATGGAAGTATGATAGAACGCAGGTGATATGTCGTTGATATGATTCACACTATGATCCTTCACACAATGATCATGCTGTGGAGTCTTTACATGAGGCGACCTATCAAGATTTGTACTAATCGCTTTGGGGGTGTACAGGAGCGCGTGTATGATCTCCAGGAAGACAAGCAGAGTCAGCTGGAAGCCGCGGCTTTAATCAGTTACCCGCAGCAACCCGAACCTGAGCCCGACTCCAGCTCAACGACGAGTCCCCCTCCCACGCCACCGAATCGGACGGACAGTGCGGAGTGACGGAGGACCTGAGGCAAAACATGTGATATAGCGAAGGGATCATTCATTTTTGACAGCAGTGTGAGAGAAGAAGAGGAGAGGGATAAGAAAGGCGAACTTTAGATTTTGTACATATTTAGTATTTGGGATATTTATATGTGAGGTTTTTGAAACAATTTTAAAAGCGATTTATCTCCAAGGCCGTGCCAAAGTCTGACAGTTTACAAGCTCATCCTTCCCTCTAGCGGTAGTGTTCCAAAGCATATTGTTTGTTGATAAAAGCTTTATACTTTTAGAAAAGTAAACACAAGAAGCGAAGGAAGCATCATATTGATAGAAAACAACCATGCCGCTTTACATGATCTCTGTAATTATTATTTACCTTGTGCTTTTATTCCATGTTGCTGACTAACGTTGTGCAGTTCGTCCTTGAAACGACCTTTATTGAACAGCTAGTCCCTATGTTTCTATTTTGAAAAAAAACGGTATTGTAAGCTCATGAACAACCAGACACAGTGTGTGAGTGACTGGCCGCGGAATGTTTCGTGCTCAAATTTTAACGCAGGAGAAAGAGAGAACTATAGTATGTGAGGGAGAGATAAAACAAACTGAATCGTGTAGGCAGTCATGTTTTTCCAGAAACGTTAACGTTTAACATTGTCTGTTATGTTGGGGTCATTTACAATAAACAAGAGGACGTGTCACATTATGGTTTTATCCCATTAGGGATCTTGTTGAAAGCTTCCTCATTTTTGTCTTATTTTCCTTCGGTCGCGTGAAGGGGGTGCAAGGGTGTTGCTCCGCGGTGGCGTCTGCCAAAAAAGGCTCCAGGTGGTTCAGTAGCACTGATCCGGGTTTACTTTAAAAAGGGACCGGGAATGGAGCAGGGGACGCGGGGGGACGCTCGGCGAGGAGTAAATGGTGTCACCTAGGAATGTTCATTGTCTGTGCTTTAATACGTGGTTGACTTGATAAGGAGACTTGGCTACGGAGACAGAAAAATCATATCGCTTCATAACGCTCCATTGCTCTACTCCCCCTTGCTTCCTCTTGGAACGAAACGAATGTTCAGCTGAGGAGAGGGACAGGGACAGATCCACTCCCCCTTGGCATCCTTCGTGAACGAAATGAATGTTCAGCTGTAGGAGAGGAACAGTGGGGTTACATGATGAGAGAAAGGGGGAAGAGGAGGAGGACGTTTGCTGTTCAGTAGACCAAGTGCGAGCAAACATCATCAGAGGCATCCCCTTTTGCCTTTTACGATCCAATGTGTCAATATTGACTCCGATCTCCGGCTTGGTTCCAAAAAGTTGAATCTTCCTTTTTTTCTCTTTTTTTTGCTTGATCCCCGAGTCGTCAAGAAGAATCTCGGGTATAAATAGTTCGTCTTGATGTACTGTACAGTACAGAACCCACGTTAGCTGTGTGACGAAAATTGATCCTTTCTAAGTCTCTTGCTTTAGGGTGGGTTGCGTTGGTGGGGATATAAGGATGGAGGAGGGACGCAAGAGAGTGAGTCCGTCAGATTTCATGATAAAACCCCTTTCATGAATCTGAAATCCCTCAGAATGGCTGCGGCATACACTTCTTTCTACTTGGAAACATCTTTTCCAGCATTATGATCCCCTTTTTCAGGAAAAGAAAGGCGATGAAGGGAAAGAGAAGAAGAAAACGAAAAAAAGCCTACCGAACGCAGTCATCGATCCTTTGACATATAAGTATGGAATGCGTGGTGTTGCTGGAACAAGACCGTGAGACGTAAAGCCCACGACGAGGAATGTATATGAAGTGTCGAAGTCCATGCTTAAGACCCTTGGCTCGGGCGTCACTCTACTTACCACGCCATGCGCACCAGCCCTCTTAATCCTTTAGTAACTGTCATTAAACGAGAAGACAGGGGCCGACAACAAGGGAGAAAAAAGGACAAACAACCCGAAAAACGGCAGGGTATAGTGTTCCTTAAAACTTTCCCCCCAGAATGGTCTTCCATCGCCAGAAGGGCGGCGAAAGAAACAGGAGTAACCTACTCTACTAAGGAAACCCACTCCCGGGAAACGCAGTTTAGTAGAGTCTGTTTAGAGTCAGGGAGTCAGAATGATGGATGGACGCCAGCGTCCGTCCCGGACATTTCTGATAACAGGAATCGGATGTACACCAGCTTCTACTTCTGCCCTCCGAGTCCCTTCGTTTCTTTTCTTTTAAATGGAACTAGCCATTTCCCTCAGATTGTCTTAAAGATTCAATTAAATAAAAGGACCCACGCGAAGTTGCCAAATGATCCCAGATTAATCAAAACGAGCCCAAGTGAGCTAACATTCTAAGCCCAACGGGATGGGTGGTTTTGGAATCGTCGGATTTTAAAACAAACGATGGTCGGACATGGGAATTACTAGAAACATTGGAAAGGAGGAGTTAACGCTGCAGAAAGGGAAACCAAGGATTTTATCGACTACCTAATCGCCTTGTCATCGTAGAAAGAAGAAGAGGCTCCCGTCCGCTTGGTATGCTCATGTTCATCGCCAGCTTTTGTTTACGTCATCGTTTCGCAAGTTTAGTTGTCCTTTTGGCTTCCCAAGCACCACTTCTCGACATTACCCAACAGTCTTCTTTTCCTTTCTCCCCTTTTTGGCCGGACTCCGCGCCTGTTATGAATATCCTACTTGCTCCATCAGCATTGATCGATTGGACGGGAGGCCTTAATCGGCATTTAGTACCACCCCCCTCAAACCACCCAACACCCATGTTCTTCCCTTTTATTCAACCGAACCACCCCTTCGATGACAAACGAAGCTCCAACGCGGATCTGGCAGCCTTTTTAGACGCCAATCTGCGTTTCTGCCAGTGAGACTTGAGTTACACTAAGTCTCCACCGTTTCAAACGCTACCCGCCACCATTTTCATGGTCTCCACGGTATCCGCCAGCTGTGCTGACTTTGCGCTGCAGTTATACGGGGTTAAAAGCAAAGAGGAAGTCGCCTTTACCCAGAACTTGAACTTACTGCCGAAGCCACTGTTATGTCGTGGTATACTCTTCTGCATCTCATCGCAAAGTCGGTCCAGAGTGCCTTTTCCAGCCTTACTGTCCAACGGCCGCTCCAGAACACTTTCCCCGACGTGCGAAGACGGGGATGCCATGCATTATAAGTCGATAGGGTGTCAGATGAAGGGAGGGTGGCGAGTATAAAGGAAAAGGACCCATTTGCTGATTGCCTTGTCTCCAGGCGCCGCTACAATGCATAACAGAAATTGTGGGAAAGCAATTTCGTAATGGGATTGTTTCCTTCAAGATGGGACTCAATTTCCCTCCCAGTTAATGTTTTGTCAGTTTTCAGTTTTTCACACAACAAAAATTGTAAAAATCCAATACTGTAACATTGCTATGCTTCTGGATTTATTTTCTTAGGGACAATGTGCTGTCATTATTGTTTGTCAGTTTTTCACACAACCATTTTTTTTAAAGTATCTAATACCATATCATTGTTGTGCTTCTGGATTTACTTTGTGACAATGTGCTGCCAACGCTTTAGCAAACAGCTTTACTTGATCCGGTCGATGCTTAGGTTACAAAGCTGACCGGTGTGGGGAATGCGGTTGGTGAATCAGCTTTCAGAATTTTGTGTAGAAAGAAGAAGCGTTTAGGCTCAAGTCATGGTAGCGATGTCTCCTTTGCTAATCACCTCTTTGTGAGTCTTTGAAGCGCTGAATAGCGCTGCTTCCTCTTGTGTTAATGAACAATCTCGGCTCCCTCGACAGACAGCAAATGTCTTCCGTTCGTTTATGCTCCCGAAAAGGAAAGTCCCTCCGGTTGTAGCTTCCAGGTACGGAGCAAGTAACAAGTTGCCGGTTACCGTAATATCGGAAGAAGAGAGGGAAAGCGATTGGGGGAGGGTATGAACGTGTTTTAGCACCTTATGCCAGTGGGAGTTGCATAAGGCTAATGACATTATCACCCCAATATGCTTGTATGTCACGTTACCCGTCCCATCCGAACCCCGTTGGCCAAGTAATCTATAAACGGTTTATAGATTATGTGGTTAAAGATCTTGCTATCTTGGCTGTATTACCCATAAGTCAAGGCGCACTGTACTGGTCAGACAACCCCCGTCCCCCTCCCTGGTAACGTCGCAGAATGTATTGCTTACGCGTTACCGGGTAACGTTTAATGAGACCTGTTATACCCAAGTCACTTTTATTGCTCCAAAGACAGCGCGGGTCAAGTTTTTTTCCACCACCTGCATGACTACCATCGGCGACAAATATTTTTAGTCGAAATACAACCCTAAATGTTTCCGCCGTTTGGAAAAACGGAGGATGACGTAAGGTCAGTGGGTGGAGACCCGCTTTCGGTCCACCCAACCAATCCCTGCGATCGTCTTTGGGGTCTGGTGAGTATTTCGCTTCCGATTGCGCACCGAAGCCTTTAGGGACGAATTCCGGCAAGAGCTTGGAAACACCAACGCGGATTGCAAACGAGGTCAGCTGGTGATCCAGTCGGACATAGACGCGGAGCGGTTGGATTCTGTGACCTGCCTAAGGGGCCCCAAGGACACCACTTACGAACAGGTAACTTTTCATACTAGTGGTCTGTTAGGAACCCACCGACCCCTCTTTTTGGTTAGTTGCCCACCAGGTTGGTGGTTTGCAGTCGAGACTCAGTTTTAACCTAATCCCGTTGGTGACCTCCGCAGTTGGCAACGAATCAAAGAGAGACAGAAATGGCCACGTATTTTTTACAGTTCAATTTCGGTTTTAAAATTTGGTGGCACAGAGGGTAGCCTACGGAGTGTACTGAGTGCAGTTTCGACCTCGACTCACCGTTAGTTGATTTCTGTTCCGGGATGAGGTTTTCAATTTTTGGTTTGGGTAATTTCTTAAGAAACAACAGCATGCACGTATTTACTTCGCCTAGAGTATTATTCATCTTACCGTCATGCGATAGCTTACGTCAAGATATGTTTGCCTCTAGTCAGACTTTGCTTTGGATTCGTTTCTTTATCTTCTGATCTTTTCTTCTTTTTTAGGTGACGTGGGCTCTAGCCACGGTGGCATTTCTTAGCTGGTCTGCCAACGGCTGTGGCGTATTGTTGTGGCTGCATTATTGTCTGATCTGACTTCTTGGTGTTCGGGTGGGCTCAAGTCAGAGCTCATTTCTGTCGCTTTGTGTGATCTTCACCAGACGTACTATATCTGCGCCCAATCATGCTGAGTGCACTTAAGGATAGAGCTATTACCACCTTCCGAGGGTAAGTGCGAAAACTTGGTTACCGATAAATTAACGTGAGAATGACGACAAAGTGTGTATGACAATAGCCAATGATAGGTGCTTGCTTGTACGGTACAGTACAGTACAGGATGTCACTTTGTGGACAGAAAGTTCTTGCGACTAAATACTTGAGAGTTCTCCCGGTGCTGATCTTGCAGGGAAGCAGAGTGAACCAAAGTTTCATCACTGGCAGCTTTGATTCTCTGCCACGGGCAGTTAGAGGGTGTCTATCCCTTACCTTGAGGGTCCAATACTGTCTTTGTCAGGTAATTATCTTCTCGCCCAAGTCTGGAGAAGAAAAGAAAAACGGTCTTACTTCTTTTTGCCCACGTAAAAGCGCAAATTGCTTGAAATTGCCTTTCTGAGGAAACGCCAATCAATAACAATCTCCTACCATCAGTTGTGTATTTTGCTAAATGTAACAATAATGTATTCCTGCCTCGTCCGTCAGACATCAAGAGGAAGGTTGGGACGACCAAACCTTTGCATCGTGTTGACCTTCTCAGATACTTTTTTTGGCAAAGAAAAGCTAATCAAAAACACTTCTAGAAGGCGTCTTCGAGGAAAGAAAATAGTGCATCGGAACCTCCCTCATTGATACAAATGCTTTTGCATGCTCTCTGCATGACCTTCCTACTCAATAGTCATACCCAAAGTCTTGGCTATTCAGGCCGATCTTCCTCAATCAGAAAAAAAGAAAAGCCAATCAAAACACTTCCAAGAAGCTGTCTTGGCGACAGAAGATAGTGCCGTGGAACCTCCCTTAGTGATACAAAACCCTTCTGCATGATCTCTGCATGACCTTTCCTACTCGATAGTCACACCCAAAGTCTTGACTATATTCAGGCCGATCTTCCTCAGTCGGGGTTAAACAAGTCTTACAACGGAATTGAAGCCCCCATCTTATCCCTTTCCCTTCCTTCCGATGGCATATCCTTTATAACCCTTGCGGAAAGGGTCTTCCCGCATCTTGATGGCCCGCGGCGTTCCAGCCGGCGGCGTCCTGGCGCCCGCCAAACAGGCGCCACATTCTTCTTAGGGACTTTGCCAAAACATAGCTGGGAAGACGCTTGGGGAAGGGGGATGAGGTTATGTTCCGCCTCTTATATATCTGTCCGACAAGAAAGACTTACATAAAAAGGCTTGTAGTGACAGATTGCTGCAGCTAATCCCCAACTTGAATTGCCTCCTAAAAGCGGGTAGCTTTCTGACTGCGAGGAGGTAGGTAACTTACCTGCTGTAGTTTTGGTTTGCTGCTACATTTATCTCCGGTTAGTGAAAGCGATGTAGCAAGTTGTTAATGATGGGGAAAACTTGACTTGGATGAATCCCAAGATGTGAAAAAAGCTTTCCTGCTGCAAAAAGCATCGTTAATCATGTTCTTTTGTTGGGTAACAAACACTCT
This sequence comes from Lepidurus arcticus, assembly GCA_003724045.1. Taxonomy (NCBI): domain Eukaryota; kingdom Metazoa; phylum Arthropoda; class Branchiopoda; order Notostraca; family Triopsidae; genus Lepidurus; species Lepidurus arcticus. The sequence continues at coordinate 31,618 of RJJA01000284.1, read as the reverse complement.
GACCCCTCCCCAAGGCTATACGGGAATTTGTACAGTACTTCTAGTGATATCTCTTCCTCTCCTCGAGTAGGCCTTCCACAACTCTTTTTCTTTTGGTATTCTGCCTTGATAGGAAGATGGACATTTTGCGCTCCCTAGGATTAAACTTCGCAGCGATGGTCGGATTAAAGGGAGCTTATTACTGCGTTACTCATATTCTGTACCATCACTACCACTGCCAAACCCAAGTTAACTTGATTTAACATGAGTGATACATTAGTGTTGCCAAGTGAGTTTCATCCAGAGAGTAAAAAATATTCCCGTGCTTCATTGGAGCGAAGGAACTGAAACAACCGCCGGAGGACTATTAACTGTCCTTTTGCGGTGTATACGTCTCGCGTGGTCAGCGTGGAATAGAGTGATGCTTCATGGGGACACAAGTCGTTTTTAATATCCGGTGTCCTCTAAGGCGAAACCCTAACGAAAGATCTATCCTCCTGGAAAGTAATATCCGGTTGTCTTAAGATGCGATCTCTCTGAGCCATCGTGGCAGAAATTCGTCGCCATACGTCATCGTACTGTTCACTATACGATCACCGTCACCTCCTACACTAGAAGTATCTCCCTCGCATCATGTTCCACCTATCTGCATAACGATGACGAAGATTTTCGTCTTCGTCCCATGTGACAACATGATGTTCGAGTCTTTGAGGCATGTGATGTCATCATGTCATTAACTCTTCCCTCAGCTCTTCATTCTTGATAATTCCATTCCATGCACGGTCAGTGTGCGGCTGATCGGGGTATTAAGGGTTGGGTTGGTTGGTTGGTTAGTTGGGCTGGTGGGGGAGTTATGAAGAAGAATGAAGGGTGAATCCCCATAAATTGCCAACTGTATAGCAAAAAAACATCCCACCCCATCGAAGTATTGATCTGTTTCTTCGCCATTTAAATTCTCGACTGCTTTAGAACACTTAGGTATGTAGAGTAGAAGTAGATCGAGGGTGTATTTGTATTCATTCGGGAAGAAAACGCCCATTTCAACTGCCATGTTAAATAGTTCCCTTTCAAATGCCCGTTAGCCGGCGGATCTTGAGTGGGGGATGGTTTCTGGGGTAGAGCACTAGGTTTTTTGATTCATTGTTGTGAGTTGCCTTGAGTGAAAGAGCCCGGGGTGATATAGGGTATCTTGTGGTCGGCTAATGATTATAGCTGACTAGGTTTGCTCAGTCTGTGAGGGCCTCTTGCAATACTATTCAATTGCATCTTGCTTCGTCACTATTAAGGGTTTTTCCTGTTCTATTCACATTCTATGGGAAGCTTCTTTCAGATTTCAGCCATTCATTGGTAGCGTTTGGTGTAATCCGGATAAAATATGTAAAATAAAATGCGTAAGGAGGTGTAAGAATAGACTAAGAGTCTTTGGAAGCCAGTCTTTGCAAATCTTCCAGAATCTAAGACTTCTCCTTACCTTCTTTGCTCAGCATTAGTGGCAAAACAAATTAAGTCGATAAAAATTATAAGAATACAATTTTCCTGAGAACCAGTTTTATGGTGTACAAAGGTTTGTTTTATCACTAGGAAAGTCATTGAATTTTAATCTATGTCAGCTTATTTCAGGCAGTTGCGAAAGAATTTCCATTGATTACATAATTAGTTTGTATAGTACCAATTTTTTGTGAAGGGCAGAAGGAAATCCAGGCTTTTGACATTAGCTGTTACTCAGGACAGGTTTTACTGTCAACGATTTTCTTGCATAATGTGTAAACGAGCTTAACTAATAGGAGTTCTGAGTATCCCCATGCTAACTGCCTACATGCCATAGCTATCTTCTCACAGAAAGATGAGTAATGCATGCTAAATTCCCGCACAATCACTTCTTTTTCATTAAAACCACCTTGTGATGTTGTTAAACAAAGCCATTGAAGTGGTAATCTAATTGTTGTGAAAAAGATCAACCTTTTTGAGCGTATTAAATGTATTTTAACGAGAAACTGTAATTGATCACTTAAATGGCTTGTAACATGGCTACTTAAAGTAAATATTTCAAAAAAATTACACGTAAGACCATAAGGACAGGCCTGTATCCAGGGGGAGGGGGGCTTGGGAGGTTTAAACCCCGCCGAATTTTTTTTCCCCATTTCACATAATATATTATGTGAAATGGGATATGTGATATTCACATACTACCCCCGGAACCAAAATTCTGGGTATGGCCCTGACTTGAAACCCCCCGAACCAAAATCCTGGGTACGGGACTACATAAGGATGTTAAAGATGTTAAGATGAAGAATTTTAAGGAGTTTAAGAATGTTAAGACCGTATACGATGTTAGTCCACGTGACTTGACTAAGTTTCATCAAGAGATATTAAGCATTTGTTTACATGTGATTGTTTACATTAGTGTTCGTAATGTTTACATTGACAACGCTGCAGCAAAGCTTAGTGATCGGTAGGAAAGGAAAGGTAATTGAAAATTATTTAAGCCTGAAGCGGTAACGTTTGTTAAACATCCCAAATGCTGGCTACTTTCCCCTTATTATTTTATTTTTTCATTTTATCCTCAAGTTGCATGTTAAATCCGTACGTGCCTTCACTCCAGCGCCTGAGATCACGGTTAATACTTTCTGTTTGTATTTGGAGAAGAGATCAATGTCTTGAAGCTTGATAACTGCTTCTTCGCCTCGATTCGAAATTATATAGGATATGGGAAAGAAGTATCTCTGTTCATGTCCTGACAGACAACAAGCAAATGCAGATTGGACGAGCATGCGATCCTCCCTTGTTGTCATAGCAACTTTTCTTTGTCTGCTGAATGGTAGTACTCAATGCACAGAGACTCGTCGGTATAGAGTAAAGGACAAAGAAGAACAGTCAAGGGACGGAGCCCGCCTAAACCGAAAGGGAAAAGTCCTCTATAGGAAGTTTTTCGGGGAAACTTGGCGAATTGTTTGTTATTAGTCTGTTTCTCTGATATACCTTCTTCATAGCTTCTCGTTATCCTCCGCATTGTGTATCGCTAACGGTAGCTTTTTCCTCAGCTTCCTTTTGGCCCACCGGCAACAATGAATTTCCAACTCCTCGTAAGTGTAAGGGGAACTTTTTTGGGCAACAATGAATTTCCGCTCCTCGTAAGTGTAAGGGACTTCAGGGCTTTAGGTAGAAACGATTGTAAAATAGATTCAATCATGAGCCTAGAAAAAGGGATGAGCTCTTGGAAGAGTCTAGTTTAGAACTGGAACTAAGTAATTTGCATTCTATAGGTTTGATCAAAAGCAAATCAGGCTTCTCTCCTTCCCCCCCCCCTCTCTCTCTCTATTGGCGTAGTCTCTATTCTCTACGTCTGATGGTCCGCAACCAGCTAACAGACTTTCTAAAGTGCAAGAACGTATCATGGAGGTGTCTATTCAAAAGGCGAACGCTCAGCGTTAATGGCCCATCCATCGCGTAACTCTGTCGGGAAGAAAAGCAAGCCAACTCTAGCGCAAGGCGGTACAGCAGCTTTTCCATCGTCGCCCGCGATTGTCAAGGCACAAGAGAGCTAGTGATATGGTGGTTTCGGGGGACGAGAACGGGGGCAGACTATAAGATGGAAAGGGGGAGTTGGAGGAGGTTTTCCGTGGATGAAATAGAAAAGAGCTTGGGAGGACGTTTTTGTGTCGTTCTCGATGCGGAATCGCTGTTCTGTAATCCCGGTGCCAGGAAATCTCTCTTTTGATGAGGTTCGCCTATCATCAGATTGAATCCAAGTCAGGCGAGCCAAACTCAAGGAGTTTTTGGAAGAAATATCGAGGGTTTGGTTTTTTTCTCAGTAATGTCTCCTTCAGTCAGTTCTCTTCACTTTTTTATGGAGGGAAAGAATCACAAGTTGGCCAGTCCGCGGAAAGGGGTCCGCGAGGGAAAATTTAGGAGCTGGAAGACTGACCGTAAGCGGATTACGCAATCATGACGGGGAAATTCATTTCATAAAACCTATTACGGATGGAGGCTCTTGTTAGGCATCGTTCCCCCTCAAACATCCCCCAACCCTAGCTTTTCAATTGACAATAACTAACTAGAGAAAAAATAAGTTTTGAGGTACGATCGTTTTGTATGATGGCCTTATTGCTACCTAAAGACGTGACAATAGACAAGACTAGATCTCTGAAACGTTCGGTGATCCGATTGGGTCCACAGTAAACTTGTTTGGTTGTTCCGAGTTCTTAAAGGCGAACTCTAATGAAACAAAGCGGGGACACATGATCCTCCGAAACTAATGAGACGCGCGGCAGATCTGACAGGTGCTTGATGTTAAGAGTTACAGTGCAAGTACAAGTCGTACTACTCTACAAGACGCTAGTAATCTGAGTTTTTTGTTATACGTCTTATAGGAAGATTCCTTATGAAGAGTTCGAAATGCCGAAGATGCCAAAAAATCTACGGAATATTCAGCCAACTATTCCGGGGTTCGCCAAAAACGAAGATGAAAAGGGTTTCATTCAGCACGAAGAACTGGGATCGCCAGACTCGATGCCCGAGTTGGAAAAGCCCCCCTTACGTAAAATCGACATGTACATCCGGCCGGATTGTCCCTGCTGTAACATGACCAAGCGTTATACCATCGCCCTCATGGCGAGTATAGGTAAGTTCCTACTTCTGAAGAGTACCTCTGATCCGATTCCTAAAAGAAGTACCTAATGAAGTCGAGTTGATTCCTAAAAGAAGTACCTAAAGAAATCAAGGAAAGATCGTAAACTTCACAGATGAGTTTGCAAGTACTTTAACCAGCTCTTTCTTCTACCAGGTTTTGTCATATCGTTTGGAATCCGGTGTAACCTAGGAGTCGCTATTGTTCAGATGATTTCAAATAGCAGCGACACTGGGGTAAGAGAGACTTGGGTTTTAATTAAATAGACGGGGGAGGGGTTGGGATTTGAATTGGTTGTGTTTACCAAGCGTTTTCATTAACAGAAACCTGAGTTTGATTGGGCACCTGAAACCATTGGAGTGGTGGATTCTTCCTTCTTCTGGGGTTACTTAATTACGCAGGTACCCGGAGGGTTTCTCGCATCCAAATACGCCGCCAACAAGTACAATTTTGCCTTGGAGAGTGTTGAAATGAGAGAGTTTGAATTGCAATTGGCAAAAGGGGTCTGACTTGTTATGTATTTCTTGCAGGGTTTTCGGGACAGCAATTGCTGTTTCTGCTGCGTTGAACTTACTGTTGCCAGGGGCGGCCAAAATCAACCCTGCTGCGGTAATCATAGTGCGAATCCTTCAAGGTCTTGTGGAGGTAGTAAACACTTTTCCGCTTTCTTCTTCCATTTTTTGTGTTTGTAGTTATTTTAAGCTAAATATGTATGATGAAACGTAGGGTGTGACGTATCCTGCATGCCACGGCATCTGGCGGTGGTGGTCTCCACCTTTAGAACGATCCAGATTGGCGACCTTGGCCTTTTGCGGGTCGTACGCTGGGGCGGTGCTTGGAATGCCTCTATCGGGATGGTTGACCAATGGAGTATCTTGGCAAGCGCCCTTCTATTTCTACGGTAATTATTTGGAAGAATTCGATCTAAGAGTTCAAAATGTCGAGATCTTTTGTAATTGTATCTCTAAATTTCGACGTTTTCTACGTACAGGAGTACTGGGAATCGTGTGGTACGTCTTTTGGATGTGGTTGTCCTTTGAGAAACCTTGTTTGCATCCTACTATTTCTAATAAGGAACGGATCTACATCGAAGAGTCTTTAGCTCACGTCCAAGCCAGCATTCCAAATCTACGAACCACCCCCTGGAAAGCCTTCTTCACTTCCATGCCGGTCTACGCCATTATCGTTGCGAACTTTTGTCGTTCGTGGACTTTCTATTTGCTCATTATCTCCCAACCGATGTACTTTCGCGAAGTCTTTGACTTCGACATGGGCAAAGTAAGACCGTCAAGTAACCCTAAACTTCACCTCGTTTCCTTAACTGTCCTCTCTTACTAACAGGCTGGAGTACTGGCCGCTTTGCCGCATTTAGTCATGACGATCATTGTCCCTATCGGTGGTCAGCTGGCAGACCACCTGCGAACGAATAAAATTCTGTCTACCACCGCTGTACGGAAGATCTTCAACTGCGGCGGGTTCGGTTTGGAGGCACTCTTCCTTCTCTTCGTTGCCTACACTCGGAACACCACCATCGCCATCACGGCTCTGACGTTCGCCGTAGGGTTCTCTGGTTTCGCAATTTCGGGTTTCAATGTCAACCACTTGGATATCGCTCCGCGGTACGCATCCATCCTCATGGGCATTTCCAACGGGTTTGGAACTTTGTCTGGTATGTTCTGTCCCATCGTAGTGGAATCGCTCACCAAGGAGAAGTCTGTCTCTGAATGGCAAACTGTCTTTGTCATCGCGTCAGTCATTCATTTCTTTGGGGTTGGGTTCTACGCAATCTTCGCTTCGGGCGAGCTTCAACCGTGGGCGGAGCCTCCTAGGGAAGACGTTCCACCTTGGAACCCTCTAGAAGGTGCTGTAGTGGACGAAGGAACTTCCTACAATCAATCGTACATGGTATGCTGCGTTTCCTATCATTTCTACTGTAGTTAATCTTCCACTACTTTGATTTCTAGTTTCTAGCAATCTTTTTGGTTTTCACTTCGGTTAATACTTCGTTTCTCTTCGGTTCACCTACATAGGAGTCATCTGGCACAAGTAACGGTAAGCCACCGTCGTACGGTGCAGTCGAGGAGCAAGGAGGCTACCCAGCACCCGTGTACCCGCCTCCGGCGTACCCACCCACGAACCCGTTCTTGTACGGCGAGGGTCAAGCCGTCCAACCCGCACCACAAGACGCCTACCTACACGGCTCTATCCAAGACAGACAATACTAAAAGCAATATTCCGGAGATAAAAATTGATCGTTGATCGTCTGGCCTCAACGAATCATGGGCGCAGCATTGACACGGGAGGCCATATCACTCAAACTTACTATTAACTGTGGGAAACCATCGTTTGAGGTTCACAGTATGGACTGATCTCGTACTGTACGTATAGTAAAAACTTTATCCGTTTTTCAATTCAGATCTCCTCATGCTTTATGTTGGGAACCAATTTGTTGGTCTGTTTCCTTTGATGACTGGATTAGTCAAAAGAACCCCAAATCCCTTTCAGGTTGTTTTTTAGGGGTATGAGGGCATCATTCAGTCACTGTTTTAAAACTAACCAAACCCCCTCACTGGAATTCTTAACGAAAAAAAGAGGAAATCTTGCCCGAATGTTTGTTGGCTGTTTATTGTTACAAATTGGAAAGTGGTAATAATTTGATTGGGTTTCTCTCAGTTGCAGACCTTCTTTATCTGGTGTTATATACGCAATACAGTGCTTGATGGCAACATTACAATTATGTACCCTCTTTACACGCGTCCAATGCCACCCTCTATTTAGTTAATGGTAAATTACATGAAGTCGCAGGAAGAAAATTCAATTCTCTAGCTTCAATGTCTTGGGACAAGACCAAGACTGGTTATTACCATATGTCGAGTTTGACCTAATCAACTCAGGGTCATATGTTATCGAATTTTACCGCCACTGCTACGGTTACTGGAATAAACAGAGTCAGTTGAACTTGATGAAGACGGGACTAAATTTTGGGAAGCATTTTGGTTTGACCTTTTCTGAAGTCAACATAATCTTCTTTTCCTCCACTCCATCTTTCAGGATGTACACTGCTTATGCAGCCACTGGTAATGGCCCGTGACTAAAACTATTCCATAAGTTAACGCGTCGCGTGGGTTTTGTCTTAAATGTTCTTCATTTCAGTTTTAGGGTGGAGGTTCTTCGGAGGGACATTTGTCTGCCAAACAACTCGGCAATTGCGTGTCATCGAATCTATTTCGAGACCCCTCTTCCTTGGATAAAGCGATAAAGACCCCATCCCAACGTGTCTTATCCCGCGTCTTTTCCTTGGACAAGACAAAGGAATAGCAAACACCCGGATAACGTGGGTGAGGAGGGTAGCCCCCGTTGTGTCGTCATCTTCTTCGATGGGAACCCCTCTCGCACCTTCAGTGCGAAGATGCTTAACCTGGCGCAGAAGAAGAAGCGAAGTAGCCTACTTGGACTCGTATTTCGTATAAAACGGTTGGCAAGCAGTGGACTCCTTTGTAGAAGTCCTCTAGTCTTAACCAAGGAATCATGTTGCAGTACAAAGTGGTGGCAGTTTGGACCCTTGCCCTATTGTTGATGTGTGGAGGATCCACTGAAAGTCTCGACTGCAGGTAAAATGAAGATCTTCTTAACGAAAAACTAGCTAATAACGGTTTATATGACTTTTTTGGGGGAGTAGAAAGTTCGTTTTCGCCCCCGCTTGCCGAGGTGCTACAGTTAAACGATCTATGCATGTCGAGCCAAAGTAAAATGTCATTTGGATTGTAATCTTTTGAACTTATGATGTTTGACGTGTACTTATCCTTCTAGGAAGTTCTTTAACGAATATTCGAATGCAGATAGTAACGAACAACTTGACTATGACACGGACCTTACAGCTGAGAAAAGTCGAGAGGTAAAATTGAAAAATTCAAATAAAGTAAATAATCTTAATATACATAGTAAAGTTCTAATTAGATATGAAGTAACTGATAAACTTATTGTTTGTTTTAATTATAAATATTTAAGCTTAAGACGGTGTGCAAGCTTTGAAAGAAGCGCTTTTTACTGCAGAAAACCTTGTAGGTTTTCAGCAGAAATATCAAGATAATTAAATTTCTGTAATTTTGTAATTTTTTCAGGGAGATGTGGGTGATTCCAGGCTTGTATTGTTGAAGAAATCATTTTTACCTATTGAAGGGGGACAAAGAATGCTTCCATTACTGTTCATGAAGGCAAACGTACCATCGCTAGGAATTGAAAACCGTTACAACCAAGTTTGAGTTTCCCGCCTCCCGATGTCATTATCTAGCTCTTCATGTATCGCCATCTCGTAGTTCCTACTTTAATTTTGTAGCCATACCCGCAACATTGTATGACAGGTGGCAAATGTTTAGTGATAGTGACTATAGTGAGAGCTGATTTTGCAAGCCCGATTTTTAGTTTTGGTTTCTCTTTCCTTTTAGCGATTCGAAACTCAAAATCCTCTTCGTTCTTCATGGTAATATAGCCGGAATATTTTATTTGTACGAGTTTTTAACCGAGTCTTTTTATTATTGTATATAGGGTTAACGTATGAATAGGTCTTGGAATTTGTAAAGTGTATTGCACAATTTCCCCGTACAATTCCAAACAAATGGCATATTTTCCTGATCGTTGATGACATTCATTGTTAAACACAAGAAGTACTACAGTTTGACGTTCCATCGACTTGCATTTGCATTCTAAAACGTGACGTGCTTGCCTTGCATGTTTTTTTACCAAGAGTTTTAAAAGCAAAACAGTTTCGAGTTGGGTTGGATATTTACCATATTTAGGTAATATAACTTGAATGGTCAAAGTTTGGCTCCAAACTTTGTTTTTCGGCTTCTGGTTTGGCCATGCAACGAATCCGAGGAGGATTTATTGACACGTCTTTGCAAAGATGAGCACTCGCCGCGATGCATATCAACACAGTAATTCAGTTATTGCCGCAACAGGTGGAAACCATCAAGGTAAACTCTTTAGTTTACACCTTTCTTTTAAGCCCTAATCTGTAAACAACAGGAATGTCTCTAAATCCGCTCGTTCAGGAGTGTTTTGTTATTGTTTCATGCTACTTTATAGCGGAAAATCAAGTGAGAATTATCCGGAGCCTCAATTTAATCTTATTTTTTATTCTTACCTAGATTTTCGCATTGGTTTGGCTTCTCTAGCCAAAATACATGCCAGATTAGCTCCTTTTTCATCACTCTATAATCTTCTGGAACAGAATATCTGTTAGCTTTTGTCTTTATTTACCTTTCTTTTTCTTTTATCTAGGTAACGTACAGAGTAATAGCATTGATAAACCAAGACTAGAAAGTTTCTTTCATAACGTGATAAGCTATTTAAACTCTCAAAAAGGTTTTAAAGCTGTTCTTATTGCTATGATTCACTAGCTAATCTATCTTTTCTGGTTAAATAAACTACATTTTATCCAATCTTTGTCCCTATATTTATGGATTTATCGATTTATGTTTATGTAAAATTGCGGAAGACAGTCTATTTCCGTTTTGGGGCTTGATAAGGGAGATATTACTCACTTCCTTTTTGTCATTGTCAGGCTATCAATATTCGCATGTACATGAGGACGTGTGTACTGGTGCCTTATTTGCTATCCAGGCATACATGACCTCATTTGACTGATAGCGTTTTTCCCTTATAGGTAGGGGCTAGTTTGTCGTTTCATTTCGTAGTCATGTGTAACCTCTATGGGCGCTAAAACGTGTGTCAGCGTAACCACGCCGAAACCACGTCGTTTGTTTAGAAATCGTCACGTTTTGTATCAGTATTTCCAATAATCGTGAGAGGAAAGAACTTCAGCAAAAGCCTTCAAAAATTCATAAAATAATTCATAATCTTTTTAAGTTGCTATTGAGTTATTTTGTTCTTAAGTAAAAAGCTTTTTATTGGGATTGAATATCTTATTTCTGCTCATACTTTGAGGAAAAAGATATTAGAAAAAAAAACGAAGGAAATCTTTTTTAGCAAATGGATAAGGCTATTTCCTCATTGCTTTTTACGCCCTTTCCTGGTGAAAAAGTTTTTTTTTTCCTTTACCATTAGCTTTTTTTTTGTAGGAATCTAAAGTAAAAATAATTTGGCCTTGAAAAAGAGAGCTTTGCACTCTTTTTGAGCTTTGCAATTTATCTATTTTGATTCTGTTTTAGGAAAAATAAGAAAAAAATAGCGGTAAATTATTTCGGTACATTTTCTTCCCCACAGTTAGCGAAACTCATGATGAATGCATTACATTTTTAAATCAGAAACTGCGTTATCGAGCGTAGCGAGCTGGCACTTTACATGTATTATAATAACCAACTTTTTTCATATTGTATTTTCTTTTTCTTCCCAGGAAAAAAATATTAACTTCAATTTTAAGACTCTGATTTCCTTATCCATTTTTTTTTATTTCGGTTCCCAACGTAGGCTCGCGTCTATTGTCGGTTTCATTTGGTCAGGTAAAGGTATCTCCTTCACTAATCAAACTTAACAACAATTAGGGAGGTAGGGAGGAAAAGGGTAGGGAGGAAAAGAGGAGAGGATAAAGTATGGGCTAGAAAAACGGGGGAGGGAGGTAAGGTAAGGTAGAAATAAGGTACAATAAATAGCTTTGTTGAAGAGTTTTGGTTCTGTTAGAATATTTTGGGCATTGAAGTGCATTTTTAAGGAGCTGAGTTTTCTAAGGAGCACAGCTCTTCCTTTATTCAGTCTTCTGCAGTTGAAAAGGAGATGAAGGAGGTTTTGTCTTGACTGATCTTGACAAGGGCACACATCTGAGTCGCACCTTCCGATACGCTTAAGATAGGCTTTGGTAGGGAAGTGAGGGGTTCGCACTTGTATTATTGTAGCGATTATGCTTCTCTGTATTTTCCTGTGGATAATTCCACGAAGTGAGGGGCCTGCCTCCAAGTCATTCAGGGACTCTTTGCTGATTCCCATCTGGCCCGCCATGTTGCGATAATCGACTTATCAATATCCGCCAAGGCTTCCCTTAACCTTAAGGGAATCCTTCGCGGAAATTGACAGTTTGGACTAAGTTTGTCTTCCAGACTTCCATCGCCATCCGTCTTGCTCGTTGTTCGCACGATGCATACATTTTATGGCTCTGGCTTTCTGCGCTGATCGGCCAATTCTGCTAGTATTTAGACGCATAGCGCGTTAGAAGTATTGTCTTTAGCTTGAGGTTGAAGGGTATAGTGCCGGTTTCGACCTCTAACGCTATGGTTGGAGTTGTAAGCAATGCCCCAGAAACTAGTAGCATGCACCTACGATAAATCTGGACGAGTGGTCGCAGTCTTGAATCCGAAGCATTGCACCAAGCAGGGTATCCGTAGGCCAGCTTAGTCATCACGGTCGCATGGCACAGAGTAGCCTACGAATCTGTAAGCATGTGACGGATTTGGATAGCTTTGACAACTGGTAGATCCTTTGAAGTATGTGGCTCGACTGTGCTGCCAGCGCAGTAATGTGGCTTTGCCATGTTAGTTTGTAGTCGTAGGTTAGGCCGAGATACCTCACCTCCTCTTATTATGTCAATTATGCATATTAACCGAGTAATTAATTATTTAGCGGTTTTAGCTCCGCCCCTTTGGGCCAAAATTCAAATTTCCCTATCCTTATAACACGGGAGGACAGTTGGCCGGAGGCCTAGCGCCTTTACCTATTAGCGCATTCAAAATCGGACTTTCGATTCACAGGGTCATCGTCTTTCTTTTGAATACTCAACAAGTGTTTTACGCGCTTTGGTCACTTCACAAACTTAATAACAAAAAACTTACTTTTCCTTCGCGCGATCGCCGTAGCTTGCTGTCCTGCCGGGCCGAGACCCGCACCAGAGAGCCTTTGGGCAAGTTTCGGGTCGGCTTCGCAGTCGAGAGCCCATCCCCTGGCAATGGGACCGCGCGAGGCGGCTCTGACTTTGAGGGTAACGCTTGCTTCATGGTGTACAGCGGAGCCCGCATGTCGCGGCGCGAAGAAAAAATATTTTTTTGTGATCGAGCTTGTCAATTATCCAAAGCACCTACAGACTAGCTTGAGCATTCAAAAGAAAGATAATGGTGCCATCCCTATAAATCGAAGGTCCGATTTTGAATATTCGATTTTGAAAATCGAAGGTCCGATTTTGATTTTGGGGGGGTAAGGTTTCGAAATGAAAAAGTACATGTTATAGAAGAGACCAAACTACATGTTCTGGCTGAAGAACCCCTATGTCAATAATGCATATTGACCAAGTAATTAATTATTTAGCGGTTTAAGCTCCGCCCCTTTCCGCCAAATTTCAAATTTTCCTATGTTTATAACATTGGGGACAGTTGGCCGGAGACCTAGTGCCTTTATCTACGCGCGCATTCAAAATTTATCCCGGTTACCATACGGATGGCATGAGCACCTTTCTTTTTCATACTTAAACAAGTCTGTAGGCGCTTTGGTTAATTGACAAGCTCAATCACAAAAAACGACGTTTTCTTCCCGCCATCGCGGGATCGCCGTCCTGCCCGGGCCGAGACCCGCGCATGAGAGCCTTTGGGCAAGTTTCGGGTCGGCTAGTCGTCTTCCAAGTCGAGAGCCCATCCCCTGGCAATGGGACCCAACGCGGCGGTTCCGACTAAGCGGGTAATGCTTCCTACATGGCGTTCAGCGGAGCCCGCAAGTGGCAGCACGAAGAAAAAGTCTTTTTTTTAGATTGAACGTGTAAATTCAAAATGGCCACTAGATGACCTGATGTTGATCGGTCGGGATCGGTACATTTTCTCGAAAAAATCGATCAGATCACTGCAATTTAGGGACAACGCCGATCAGATCAAAAATGGCCGATTGATCTGATCTAATCTTTTTAAAAGGATCCAGAATACTGCCATAGGAGTGGCGCATTTATCCATTTTTTTAAAAGTTAAAACTTATCAGGTAGAAAAAGTAAGAACATATTAGGTTTAATTTAGGGAATTATTGGGATTATTGGAATGCTTTTAATCTTTTTATGGTTAAGCTGCATTGTTTAATTGTTGTTTGCTACTTTTATTTACTTGCATTTAATTTTATTTATTTCTATTTAACTTTGCTTAATTTATCTGAAAATGGTGAACTTAATTTGGAGGATTATTGGATTTCTTTGAAATTGTTATGGTTAGCTTTCATTGTTTCATTTTTGTTTGTTTATTTTTTATATTTTAATTTATTTTTAATTTAATTTAATTTATTTGTGTTTCATATAATTTGTTTATTATGTAACATTCGTAAAAAAATGTTTGAGCAACAATGTGATATACGAGTATGCTTTTTGGGAATTATTTCTTGTTAAGAATTCTGGTATTGGTTTTATAATGGCAATCGAAGCAAGTTAAGCAATTACACTCTTATCATGGCATATCTTATCTCTTATCATTAAAGTCAGTGTTGGCATGTTTTTCACACCTTAATAGATTTTAAAAGCTTAAGTTTATCTTACAATTTTTTTTTTCAAAATTTACTTCCACTTGTGTGCTATTTTTGAAAATTTCACATTTTGTTTTGTATTTTATTTTTAGTGTATATTTTGTATGAGACAGTAATTATTCAATGCAATAGATGGCGTTGGGGAACCGTCTGGTCCCGCGCCTATTCTTCGACATCGGCGGAGCGCATCCCATGGAGGCGTATCCTGGGCTCGGGACGTTGCCCCGTATACCCATACTCCTTGTCCTGCGCGTGGGTACATCGATCCCTCTATTGCCAAGGATGCTAAACCGACGCGTCCGGGCCACACGCGAGCTTTTTCCCAAGGTCAGATTCCGCACGCTGTGAATCCCCATTCGCATCATCAAGGTCCTCTTCACCCTGAAGTTTCTCGCCAAGGCTCCCGCACGTTGTCTTTGGAGGGGCTAGGGTTCCGCAAAGGACATTCGCGCCAAGCGTCGAGGACCGAGTCCCTCTACACCTTACGAAGAACGCGACCGCCGTTCTGGCATCGCTTTCGGTTCTGGCAGAGCAACAAAGCTCCTGAGCTGCCGCGAACCCGGCTAGTCGTACCCAACCATGCAGTGCCACCAGGCACTCCGTGGTCTTTGCACCCCAACCGCGGATACACCTCTAATTTCGTGTCCACCACCAAATATACGGTTTTGTCCTTCCTTCCCAAGAACTTGCTCGAGCAATTTCACCGGTTCGCCAACTTGTACTTCCTCTTCATTGTTCTCCTTAATTGGGCTCCCGCCATCAACGCCTTCGGGAAAGAGGTAGCGATGATTCCAGTACTGTTCGTGCTTGGAGTTACAGCGATCAAGGACTTGTTTGAGGACCGAAGGCGACGGCTCTCTGATAACCGCGTCAACAAGTCAACGTGCATGGTGTACAGTGCCACCGAAGGGCGCTACATGCCCAAGTATTGGCGCCACCTACGAGTAGGGGACATAGTCCATTTGGGCTGCAACCAAACCATTCCGGCCGATATTCTCTTGCTCCGATCTTCAGACGAACACGGCGTCGCGTACATAGAAACTTCGAATCTCGACGGAGAGACCAATCTCAAGCAAAGAACCTCCCCGAGGAACTTTGTGCCAGACGCGGACTGGCCACAGAGTTTCACGGTTTCCCTTGAGGTAGACCCTCCCACCACCAAACTTTACCAGTTCCATGGAGCGCTCCTCATGCCGGACAACAACCGAATCCTGTTGGGGCGCGATAATCTGCTCCTACGTGACTGCGTTCTCAAGAATACAAATTTCATCGAAGGTATCATCGTCTACGCTGGTAAGTAGTCAAATCTTCGTGTGGAGTTACGAAGGGTACCAAAGGTCCTGATCTTATCGATGTCCACTGTGGTCTCAGGGCATGAAACCAAGGCGTTATTGAACCATGGCGGTCCGCGATACAAGCGCAGTACCTTGGAGAAATGCATGAATCTAGATGTCGTGTGGTGCGTTGTCGTGTTGGTTCTCCTGTGTTTGGCTGGCGCCTGCGGCTCGGGTCTATGGTTGCACACCATAGTAGATTTTGCAGCCGCCGCGACTTCAGACAACTTCAGCCAGACATATAAAAACATTCCATTCCTGGTGCGCTCCTCGGTCGGAGAAGACGAGAACCTATTTTATCAAGCGTTTTTGTCGTTTTGGACCTTCGTTATTATCCTTCAGGTACCACTTTTTGTTCCCTAAATAACTTGGACTTTTGGAAGTTAACACGTACATGCGACCTCTACCTAACGTTTAATGTGTCAGGTTCTCATCCCATTGTCCTTGTACGTCACCCTCGAGTTGACGAAATTGGTTCAAGTATACCACATCAGCCAAGATCCGGGGTTGTACGACCCAGCGACGGGGAAGCGAATCGAATGTCGAGCGCTAAACATCACCGAGGAGTTGGGGCAGGTAAGCCTAGAATAATAGTCCAGAACCTTTCATTTAATTTGTATTCTTTGTAATGGGATACTGTTAGATTCAGTATGTGTTTTCCGACAAAACTGGTACGTTGACGGAGAATCAGATGATTTTCCGGCGGTGTACGGTAGGTGGTGTGGATTACAACCACCCCACGCATCCTTCAAACGTTGAAGACACTAAAGGGGCAGTAAAACTGCGGCAGAAGGTTGTACCTAACGCCCGACTCGAAGACGACCTTCGACAGTTCGAAATGCAGATCCCCGGGTACCAGTCGCAGCGCCGCGAAGTTATCTCGGTTCAGCTAGTACCCCAGGCCCAGAAACTCCAAGAGTTCCTCATCCTCCTGTCGATCTGCAATACCGTGGTTGTTGCCAAACAGCCTCATCGCGACCAGGTTAGTAAGAGTTCCCTTTTCTAGCTATTAATTAGTATACAATCGTACGTGAACCGTAAAAATAAAATAAAAAGATGAATGCGGGGGGCCAAATCATTCCGCCAGCGTTGGCACTGGAAGATGACGTCAGTGATCGGGACTCGGCTCTGTCCCTTGATTCAGCCGGACCTTCTCTTAACTCCACGACTTTGCTGGTTACTCCTCCGCCGGCAAATGCGTCGAACGCTCGACCTCGCCGTCCGCGGTCCATATTTTCCTTACCTCCTCGGCGCCGAACTTCTTCTACCCAGCCGCCGGTATCCGGATCGACCCAAACTGGTCGACCCTTCTCCCCAATACAATCTCTGTCCTCCAATGGGTCCTCTCCCTCTCAATCACCCCTGTCCATGCTTCGACCCCGGTTCCTCCAGCTCCCTTCTTACTTTTCGCGGCGGTCGTCCGGGTCACAATTAAGCGGACAATGTCCTTCAATAAACCTGTGCACCAGCTTGTACGAAGCCGAGAGTCCTGACGAACTAGCCTTGGTTGACGCTGCGGCGGCCTATGGTTGTCGCCTGATCAAACGAACGCCGCACCATGTTTGTGTGGAAGTCCCAGGTAAGTGGCAAGTTTTCCTTCACAAGTTGATCCAAGTTTTGAAGTCTCGTGTTTCTTGTTGTTTCTCAGGGGAGGGATTAATTCAGTACGTAGTGTTATGTATACTGCCATTCGACTCGGCACGAAAGCGGATGTCAGTCCTTTTAAAGCATCCTACCACGGGGCAGCTCGTGTTTTACTGTAAAGGCGCAGACTCTGCCATTTTTACGCGTTTGGCGCGGACCAGCAGTTTTACCGAGCAGCAGCTAATCCTCAAGACGCAACAGCAAGTTAACACGTACGCCAAGCAAGGTCTGAGGGTTCTAGTAATGGCCAAACGGATCCTTAACGAAGCAGACTACACGGCGTGGATGATCAAGTACACTGCCGCACAAACTTCAGCCGAACACGTGCGTGAACGGGCGCTGCAGGAGTGTTACTCGCTCTTGGAGAAGGATTTGACGTTACTTGGAGCGACAGGCATTGAGGACAAACTGCAGGATGGTGTAGCTTCGACTTTACGCGCCTTACGGGGTGCAGGCATCCAGGTCTGGGTCCTCACCGGGGACAAGCAGGAAACTGCCATCAACATCGCTTATGCGGCGGCGCTCTTCGCCCAAGATATGGAAATCCTCAAGCTCAACGCCCGGAGTAAAGACACCGCCGAAGCGGCCATCAACGGCTACCTGGAGACGCTAAATAAACAGGAAAGGGAGATCGAAGGGTGGCCATTGGACCACAAAGTCCAGGTTAGGACGGCGTCCTGTCTCAGCGATAAGAAGGCGCTGGTCGTGGACGGTAAGACTTTGTTGTACATTTTGGACAAACGCTCCGGTTTGCAGGGGCCGTTCCTGAAACTGACGCGACACTGTGGAGCAGTACTTTGCTGTCGCGCGACGCCCCTCCAGAAGGCGTTCATTGTCAAGATTGTGAAGCAGGAGCTGCGCATGCGCACTTTGGCGATCGGTAAGTTGAACGCTTGATGAGATAACTACGACGATGTGGTAACTCAGTGTTGTTGATTTCTTGTCTACCAAAAGGGGATGGAGCGAACGACGTGTCGATGATTCAGACAGCAGACGTGGGCATCGGAATCTCAGGCCAAGAGGGTCTTGCCGCCGTAATGGCGGCTGACTACGCAATACCGCGTTTTAAATTCCTCGAACGGTTGATTTTAGTACACGGCCACTGGTGTTACGACCGGTTGGCGCGGATGGTTCTATTCTTCTTCTACAAAAACGCTACGTTCGTGCTGGTCGTGTTCTGGTACCAGATCTTCTGTGGATTCTCCGGTACCGTACAGACCGACCAGCTGTACCTCATGTTCTTTAATCTCATGTTCTCGTCGCTACCACCTCTGGCCATGGGTATTTATGACCAAGACGCTCCAGACAATGTACTTATCGCAAACCCGGCGTTGTACGCTCAAGGGCGAGAAGGTCGGCTCTACCGGCCGCATTCATTTTGGGTAACGGTTGCAGAGGGCTTTTACCAAAGCTTGGTACTGTTTTTCATAGCGTGGGCGGTAAGTTTTGGGAAGATCTTTCGAACAATTTTTTGGAAAATTGAGAACGGAAATTTTTCTTAATGATGTCCGTGGATGTAGGCATACTACGATTCAGCTGTAGGAATCTGGGAATTTGGAACGCTTATTTTCACCTCAGTTATGGGAGTAGTTTTACTTCAAGCAGCCTTCGAGTTCAAGTCATGGGTACGTGAGTCAATATTTCTGAGGATTCTTAGTTCTTTAGGTTTTGTAACTATTATTTATTAATTTCTTTCTTTATTGTTTTGTCTTGGGTCGATTCTTAGTCAGATTCAAGTCATGGGTACGTGAGTCAATATTTCTGAGGATTCTTAGTTCTTTAGGTTTTGTAACTATTATTTATTAATTTCTTTCTTTATGGTTTTGTCTTGGGTCGATTCTTGTAGACAATCTTGCACGTACTAGCCCTAGTAGGGTCGTTCGTGGTGTACATGTCCTTCGCGTTGACGTACAACGCGACGTGTGTCACATGCCCGGGTCTCCCGAATCCGTATTGGGTGATGCAGACGGCCTTATGTACGCGTAACTTTTGGCTCACTGTAATGCTCTCTGTGGTACTGGCACTTCTGCCCAGAATGATATTGAAGGCGTTGGCTGGTACCTTCTATCCGTCCTTGGTAACACGAACGTTGCTCCGGATCAAACGAGAACAGCGGCGGCCTCGGCCGTCAGAACCACCTATTGACAGAGCGTCCTATCTCGTTGCGTGGTCACGCATCATGTCAGCTTCGTTTGTTATCAGGTGAGAAACGTAATTAGCTTTTTCGTGTGCAAATAGTTCAAACAGTTTATTTATGTTTAGTCACTTAAAAATGTACCATAAAGAATTTTCCGCAGTAGATTTGCTTTCATAGCGAATATTGTGTTCTAGATTGTAAAGTAGTGTTCTTCCAACTGAAAGTTTACATGGAGAAGTTGCCCGTCCAATCAGGACAGCGACTCTGCCATTAGCCCTTCCCAGTTGCTTGAGCTAACGGTTACCCAGCTGCTCAGAAAGCTGCCAACACAGCGTGTTTGCCCGTCAAATTCATGAGGCGCTAACGGTAAACATTAGCTCCGAGCGTTGGAAAAGGTTAAAACTGACAAAATACACATTTGCTTGTAAATTATTACTGTACTTTTGAATCAATGATAACTCGAAATTACCATTCTAATGCCAGCTGTTGTTGCAGATGTTTTTAAAGTTATATAAGTACTAAATGTTTATTAATTAACCATGATTTCAATTATAAATGAAGAAATCAATATGCAAAAGTAAACACTAATTTGCAAATAATTTGAAAGATAAGTTTTAAAAATGTAATTTTTTTTATGTTTTTAAAAATAATTTGAAAGGTAATAGAAGACGCTAGGAAATGAGATTTGCCTAAGACTGACCAAATTGCGTAGAACATCCTTTCGTAATCAAGTTTTTGCTTTACATCTATGTTTTTATTAATATCTTCATAAATTGCGATTAAATGAAATAAACGATTTTTTTTAGGAGTAATGAAAGCGAATCCTAGCTCTCGCTTTTTACCGCTTGCGTTGCTGTCAATTTGTTTTGGGGCGAACACGTGAGCCAATCCTTACGCTGTGTCTTCCTGCGTGCCAATTCTTATGTAACTGTGTATGGATGGTAATCTTAAAGGGTTAACTTATGATGAGTGGGGGAAAATTGGATTGCCTTGTCTATCAGTTTTGAAACGGAAAATTGGCAATAGCTTGGTTAAATATGAATTACAATTCATGCTTCTTTCTTGAAATTAATTATGGTATCTGTACTGGACATTGTATGTCTTTAAAGTAATATATTTTATACATCTTTATGTCTCAAGATTTCGGTAATTATTTTTTTTATAATTTAGGCTGCTGTGCAACAATTTTCGTTGCAATATGCATCTTAAGATTGGAATCATGGAATACAATATTTGGCATTCGATAGAATATTAAATAGCGTTAATTTATTTTTGTACGCCGTAAAAGAATTCGCTGTATATTTTATGGTTTTATCAGGTTTTATGGCAATAAAAACCAACATCACATTATACTACGTCCTTTATTTATTTATTTCGTTACTGATTGATAATAGCTTAAAGATATATATTGGTTCACATTTTTTTTTACTGCGTTTTAATTGAAAGAGTTTTATTAAAAGGTTTACAACAATATTTAAGAAAAAACGCTGTTTACAAGTTCAGTTGGAAGTTGGGGGGCATTTTCCCGCTGCGCTAGCGTGACGTAATTGACGTGTCGAGGCGTGGTTTGCGAGCGCTTCGTTGCTCGACGTTCGCACTTTGGACTTGTGTAGGAAGACTTTGGGGGTCTTTGTTTTGCTTTTTTGGGGGTAAAAATGGCAACCAATAACCTTACAACTGAAGGAAAGAAACGACGTGGTGGTACTTTCTGCGCTGCATTTGGTTGCAGTAACAATTCTGGGTTTACTGGAGGTTTATTTTCCTTCCCCAAGGACCAAAATAGAAGACGCCAATGGGTCCTACAAGTCCAAAAAACGAGGCGCGATTTTGTCGATACTAATGCTAGGTGGTTGGCTCTTTGTGGTGCTCACTTTACCCCAGATCAGTTTGACCCCAGTGTTGAGCGTCAACTTGCTATGGGATTTCGTTCAAGAAAGCTAGGAAGGAGATTGGTACCCACCGCTATTCCTACTGAATTTGGGAAGACTGGACTTTATACCGCCAGAACTCGCAAGAAGGCTGCTATTGACAAAAGAGAACACTACAACGTAAATATCCTATATTATCACAGTAACTAATAGTATAATTAATAGTAATGTGTTTATTTTGACAGACTATTCAAGATCTCGTTCAGAACCAAAGCACTTCATCTCCTCACGCTACAGCTCAAACTACGACAGTTGCGTCAAATTCTCTAAATCACGAAAGCTTTGCTTCCTCGGAATCTGAGTCTGAGCCCCCAGCTAATATGGAAGATTTAGTAGAAGTGAAGCTAGAAGTCTATGAAGGATTAACCTATTCAGATGGTACTACAAAACCTGCAATGCAGGATTTTGGTTGCCAATTCTCAGGAACGACGACCCAAGACTTCTGCTGTCAATTCCCAGAGGATGGTCTACCGTTGTCGGTAAAATATTAACAAATAATGCATAACTATAGCTGTTCTAATTTTGCTTAATTTCTGTAGGAGATCAGCCAGACTTCTAGAAACGCTGCTGCTTCTAGTCCTAAAAACTTCGATATTTCTCATATTAAAACCGAATGTTTGTCTGATGAAGACAAAGATCCTCAAGCAGATGATGAAAATTAGGATATTTCATCCATGAACGAGTAAATGAAGCCTTTATTTTAATCTTAGTCTTTTGTAATTCCAGTTTCTCTTCTCTTCCAACACGTGTACTGACTGTATAGAAAACCAAAATCGCAGCTTCAGTGAGACGCACATTGGGTCTTCATCACGTTTGCTAGAATCAGTAAGCACGTGACTCTGTAGGCCAATGGCAAGAATGGCCAGACTCGAAATTTCCAAGAATTTCTTCTTTTAAAAGTTTTATGAGGGAATAAGAAACAAACAAGTAGTAACTATAATGGGTTTCTTTTCTTTCTCAAAAAGCTGTATGGCTTTTCGTGGCTATATAGCTATACTCATATCTTGTTAAAACGACCATGTGTATTTAACAAGCTAGAAAAGGCATCATATTGATGTGGTTTTTCTAAAACACAGTTTCCCCTAGGGAACATAGATACCCTCCAATAAAAGAGCGAATTCGCCTGTTAGCCCTTCCTTAAACGCTCGATCTAATGGTTACCGTTAGCTGTTCGTAAAGCTGCCAACACACGTGCTTACGCTTCGAATATAGGAAGCGCTAACGGTAAGGATTCAGCTTAAGTGTCGGATAAATGCTAACTGGCAAACTCGCTTACTGATTCGATGAATGTTATTTGGACACTACTGTATTATAATGTTACAACATTGATTTTCGTAAGTTAATTGTATTACATTTCCCTCTTATTTTCCAAAACTGAGTTGTACATTATTCTTATGAAGTTTTTAGGCTGAAGGGATTACGTGAATTGAATTTGCATTGTTCTAACTCTAAATTTAGCCCGAGAAAAAATACTGACATCTGTTAAATCTGTTAAGTATTGAGAAAGCAACAGACGCTGTTTATTATGCTATTTCACCTATCGTCTTTAGCAGCAAAAATAAGAAGGAATAAATAATTTATAAAATAAAAGAACAAAACGAATAATTCCAAAATCACCACCAGCAGTTGTATTCACTTAACACTCAATCATCTTGGCCCTTTAATTAATCGCATAAAAAAACAAGTTTGTCTCGTTTACTTTCTTTGTCTTAATTCATTTAAAACCACAGGTTTCCATCATTATCATCATCATACTGCATGGTAGGTACAGGAGGCGCCGCCCTAGGCTTATTTCGTACCTCATGCTCATTCACGATCTCTCCTTCTTCCTCCGACTCGCTGACTTCCAAATCGTCATGAATGTCGCGAGTTGATCTAGCCCCAGGCGGTAACCGCGACCCCGAAGGCCCTGGTCCCCCCAACAATTCCGCCTCGGGATCGTACGATGCGTCCACATCCATACTTTCATCTATTTCCCACAAACAAACCATATTTAAGCAAAACTTACAAAATCATGGTCCAAAACCCTTACCTTTAAAAGACCTCGCTAACGCCAAAGAATCCAAGTCTTCTACTGCTTCTAGATCGTCATCCTCACCTTCGCTGGAATACATCAAATCTGTACAATCCAACGTTAACTTTCCTCTCCCTTTTCCCGCCATTTCCTTTGTTATCTTATCATCACCTTCATCCAGTAAATCAGCTTTGCGTTTCGCAGCACGCGGCGAGTTAATGCGAGCAGGAGTCTGGTCGGAATGATCAGGAGCTGGAATCGTCAAATTCTCGCTGGCTTTCCTACGTCTGCCTCTACCTTTACCCGCCGGTCGGCCCCGTTTCTTCTTTTTCTCTCCCTCTTCTTCGCCCCAGGCCAGTTCCTCCCGCTTCCTCCGTTCCATCTCTGGGGTCTCGGTCTGCAACTCGAATATTTGTAATCTCTCGTTTTCAACCTGGAACTCCGAAATTGGAGGAAGAAAAAAGAAAGGGTGAAAGTACCTCATCGCGATCACCCAAACGCGAATCCTCGTCCAGATCGTCAGGGTACGGATCCTGTTCCTCTTCGTCTGCTCTATCGCGGGCTTTTTGCTGAGCTACTGCAATATTAGCTTCTAATTGCGCCACATGGTCACCGTACTCCGCTAAGGTCTCGTCCGCTACCCTAAGTACCGTACGTGCTTTCTCTGTAAAGGGCGAATCTGCTCCATTGTACGCGATCGAGTTGTCGACCAAAAGCTGAACATCCGCCAAAAATTCGGAACGGGAATGGTATTTGTGCGCTGTTTTGTTTTTTTAATAAATTAAAAAGGAATAAGTTTTCATTTTTTAAACATATTTTTTAAACATATTTTAAACTATTTTTTTCCTTGATTGTTTAAAGTTTTATTTTGTATGTCATTTTTTTTAATTAAATTTTTTTATTTTTTTAATATTTATACTTTTCTATAAAAAATATTTTTCTTAATTTTTTTTTCTAATTGCTTTTTAATGTTTTTTAGGCATTTTTTTAATTTTTCGAAAAACTCACCTTTAACCTTGGCCGCCACGAGCTCTAAATTCATGGGTTGTTTCACAACATTGTAGTAATCCTTAACCATCTTCTTGTTGACGGGTTTGACAAACGGCCACGCCTCCGGCATAGCTTTGATCTTGGAGTTGACGATATTATCGAGGATGTACGTGAAGGCCACCTGGTCGTCGTCGTCTAGTAACGGGTTAATGGCCTTCTCGATTTTCATGAACTTGTCTTCTTGATCCGTCAGGCGTTGGACGCATAAATCCAACATGTTCTTCGCATTGGTGGTCAAGATACTGGTGGGACCGTTGTACAAAGCCGAGTTTTCCACGATTTGGTTCACGTCCGCCAAGAATTCCTCCCGACTGTTGTACCGCTTCTCCCTCAGATTGTCCCGTATGGTCTGCAGATCCACAGGCCGTACAACAATGCGGTAGTAATCCGGAACCAGTTTCTGGTTGACGGGAAAGAGGAACGGCTGGACGTCCGGCATTTCACGCAGTTCGTTGAGAATCTCTTCCAGTAGCGAGGCTAAGGTAACCACCGGATCCGTGCGGCGACGGTTCGCCCGTCGAGCGAGCCGACTCAGGTAGTCGCACTCGTCGCCCCGACGGCGGCGACCCACCGCATCTTTGGGTACTTTCAGGAGCAGCGACCGCCGCTTAACCTCCTCCGCGTGTTTCACCAGTTTGGAGGACAGTTTCATCTTAGTGCCGTCGACGTTCACAAGTTCATGGTCTTCCTCGACAAACAGCTGCTTCTCAATCTCCTCCTCCTGCTCCTCTGTCAAGGCCACCTGCATGGGCGGCGCCGCGATCGTACCTTGGTACAACGGACACGCTTTGTTGGTCCGCATGTGACCGACCTGTCCACAAGCCCCGCATTTCATCTTCAAATCGGCTTTAGAGAGCTTGGTGGCTGCCTTCTGTCGATTAGCGGCCGCTGCACTGGCCGCCGCGCTCCCTTTGCGACCTGACGCGAGACCTAACCGTTCCTTCTCCTGATTGCGCTTTATGCGGCGCAACTGCTCTTGGATCCTTCGTTTCTCCCGTTTCATCTCTTCCTTTTGGTGATCATCCAAGGTCGCAAATTGCTTAATGAAAGCTTCGTCTTTCGTCGTACGGATCCGCACGTACGTGTCGATGATAGCCGGCTTGCGGACCAACTCGACTCTAGTGTACTCCTTACCTTCAGCGTTCCGGAACGTCCGGTAGATCTTCAGAACCCGTCCTACGATTCAGAACAGTAACAACGTTACGCAATCGGATCGCCAGTAAACATTTCAGCTTGCATGTCAGCGACAACGTACCGTACGCCCAACCCAAACAAAAAGGTTAACTAAAGGTTAGATGATTCACTTACCGGTTTGGGCGCCGGAAGATAGCATAGTATTCGAGTCGTCTTCATCCCGTTTGGGACCCTTATCCCCTGCCATCAAGAACCTTTGCAGTTCTTTGCGTTCTTGCTCCTCTTTCTCCCGCGTCAGTTGTGAGGAAGTCTTCTTATTAGCCAGCATGCTTTCGATATTTTTGCCCATTTCTTCGATGTCTTCATCACCCTCGTTCTCCTCCTCCGAGGACTCGGCCTCGTCCGTAGACAGAACCTCTTCAGACGCGAGTACGCGGTTTTGCAGGTCAAAGACGCGCTGACACTCTTCTTTGTACCTCTCTTGGTGCTCTGCGATCGAGAATCGGTTGCCTCGGGAGAACTTGTCGATTCCTTCCTCGCCAGCCTTCGCCTTTTCAGTGGACAGCGTTCGCACCACGTCGATGACCTCCCAACGTGACAGTTTTTTTATTTCCTCCTCTGGAACGCAAAATTTCCGCAAGATGGCTTTCGCGTTGGCTAAAGATAAACGACGCAAGTCAGCGTCCGTTCCTGTAACGATTCTTTTGGGTTGGGACTCCAAGTCCTCTTTGTTGATCTGCGGTTTATTCGGAACCCGGACGTACGAAAACCCTTCGCCGCAACCCGTAGGGTCGCCGACCCCTGTCAATGCTAGCAAACACTTGTTTTTCATCGCGTGGACGTACGCGCGGGTCGTGTTCCAAGGCGCGACTTTGACCTCGTCGTCCATTTTCAACTGCATTTCTTCGTCGTCGTCCTCTTGGGCTGCCAAGAGGAACTTTTCGCCGTATCCAGCGTCCTAAATAACCCCACACCAAAAGCAATTCTTTATGTACTCCATCGATTGGTACGAAAGACGCTGCGTTTTCTCTTTACCTTGAGACGCTGCTCCGATGCAATCATAGAAAAGTACGCACAGCACTGCTCGGGTGATACCATGGCGCGCAATTCTTCTTCGGTAGGCAACCGAAAATCGGGTCGAATGACCCACCAGTTGGAGTCAACTCCCGTACGTTTGAAATCAGCGCAGAGTTTAAGGCGTTTACGGATAGAGGATTCGGAATGCGCCGGAAACGCGCGCTTAATATCGTCCATGCGGATTCGCCGCGGAGTGTCCCGGCTCTTCCAAAAGAGTCGGTAGATAAACACTTGCAGGAAATCGCGCACGAAATTATTTGCGCGCTTCGAGTTCGGACCAGGTACTTCGTACAAGGGACACTCTTGACCCACCGAAAAGAGTGCATCGGCTTCGCGTATAAAGTACGCGTTCCTAACCACGTACTCAATTAATATACGTACCTGACATGTACTCAGTCTTCGTATGTAATAACGCTTGTTTCCATTACTATTTAATACATACATAACACCTACTCTGCCATGTACATGTACACCTAGGTCTAAACTTTTATCAAAATGATCTTACATCCCATTACTATACGTATGAGATTAATACATGTACAGTACAATAACAAATACTGAGTATAGTATACATATAATAAAGTACCTAACATATACTTACTAAATATGAAATATGTACTCAGTATGTACGTAATACATATTAATATGTATTTATTAATATGCAACACGTACATAACATGGACTTAAGTGCATTTACTCGAAATACAAACTTGAATCTAAACTCATATGAAAAGTAAACTAAAACCAATTAATACATGTATTTAATAAGTACTCGTTCTCGTTATTAATTAACATCTACGGGATGTACAGGGATTTACGTTTAAATCCCTGTACTATATGTACGTAATACGTAGACGTTATCACTTCATATTCAATTAAAACGTACTCAAGTACATCACTTTCAGAAGTACATCACGTCTAGAACACGAACTATCGAAAAGTAATTCTATGAAAAACGTACTTTTAAGAAAACTTTGAAGTTTTGCATATTTCCCGAAGTTTAACGTATGGTACGTACCACGAAACAAAGGGTACTTATTTGACGTTTAACGGTATTGTTAACGAAAGCTTTGAAAAGGTACTTTCTTAAATAAACATGTACAGCATATTTTCTGTTTTTTTTTGTTTTTTTTTAAGGATTTTTCTATACTTAAGCTAACCTAAACTCCCCTAAAAAGAAAAATCAAACACGTACCTGGTACGAATAACAATGAAGTCAGACGACGGAAGCTGGTGCTCGAACATTGGCGCGCGGTACATGTTATTTTCAAAGGTCTGTATGGCTTGGCCTGGGTGCATGGTCCCCAAAAACGGCGACGTATGCGCGTACACCGTCTCACCGTACTTAAACTCCGGTGGACCGGTATCTTTTCCTGCTTTGCGTTTGTAGTAGTTTTTAATTTTGGAACACATTCCGACCTGGGACAGTAAAGGCGGATGTTCTTCGCAGTACTCTAGGAGTAGCATATCGCCATCTTTTCCGCTTAAGTCGTCTGGCGTACGCATGAAGAAGATATCTCCACCACCGGCCGCCAATCGCTCCAATTCGCGTTGCTATAACAGCCATAAGAATAATATCCATTTTAATTTTTAGCATTTTTCTCCCTTATCTTCTCTATACACTAACTCTCCGTAACTAATGAAGCAACGTACCTTGGCCATTAGCCGGATATGACGTAATAGAGGGTGAACGGGATGAGATCCTGGGGCCGCCAATGGTCCGTGGGAGTACCGCTTGAGTGGTGGGCGATGGAAATTGCGTAGGCGCATCGGACCCATGTGCGTCGGGATAAACGGCGCCCGTAACTCCACAACTGGAGTCGAGTGTTGGAACAGCTGTCCGCCAGTACTTACTTTAATGGCCGTAACGGTTTCCTTGGGTGCGTAGTACTCGTCGTTGGACAAGTTATAAGGATCTTTATCGGTCGGCTCGGATGGAGGCGATGGCGTATCGTCTTCCAGGACGTTAATGACTCCCGCTTTGCCCAGCAGTAATTTAGATTTACGTACGTGTGGGTGTGGAATCTTTACTTTCACAGGAGCCTGAAACAACCGAACAACCGGACGTTTACATTTTATGAGATAAATTGGTGTACACGAAATTGTACATTTTATGTATGGTTGAGAGGAGGGTATTTGTATCACATACCCGACTGTCGGCGTTTAAGGTAGCAGGATCGATATCATCAGGTACACCTAAGATGACGTTTTCGTCGTTGGCGTCCAATGTCAAAATTCGGGGCTGAGGGATCTTGTCCATATGATCCACGTCCCAGATGACGTCATCTTCCCATCGTCCATACACCAGTTCGTCGTTCTCGACGGGAAACATCGAGTACCACACCTCCTCCGTTTGCTGTACAGCCACCTCTTGCCTATCAATGAGTAGAACCCGATTTAGTGAAGAAGTCTATTTCACTCTTATCAATAATGAAAAGCTAGCCAAACGAATCGGGTTTCTTCACATCTGATTAAAAAACCGCACGCAATTTCTGCAAAAAGATTTAAATTTGAGTAAAAACTGAAAAAAGAGTAAAATTTAAGTGAAAGCGAATTAAACTTGAAAAAATTGTAAAATTTGTGTAAAAATGAGTAAAAAGAATAAACTTTGAGTAAAAATGAGTGCAAAGGAATAAAATTTGATTAAAAAAATATAGAAAAGAGTAAAATCTGTGTAAAAGTGAATTAAATTTGAGTAAATATGGATTAAACATGAGTAAAACTTGGTTAAAAATGAGTAAAAAATAGTAAGAGTACTGCAATCTGAGTGCAAAGTAAAAAATGCATCTACTTTCTCAAATAAGAAGTCAATTTCACCCCTTAGAAGCCCAATTTCGTGCAATACTAAGAATGTGGTAATTATGGGTAAGAAAGAAAATGGGAAAGAAAAGAAGGCAAACGTACTGTTGAGTTTTGCCTGCACTTTTGGCCAAAGTGGCGGCCGCCAACGCTGCAGCCACATTGGGTTTGAGGTTACTCGACGCTGGGGTAGATGATTTAGGCGTCGAGGGGGCTTGAGTGGAAGGCAAATTTGGTCCTCGTGGTAGCCAATTGGAAGGAGTTAAACCCGTTCCACAAGTAGTTTTGCCCCCTCCCGTGGTTACTTTACTCATGACTTTGTGTTTCGCATCCTCTCCATTCCAGATGACATCATCTTCCCAGTTGTATTGCGTGACCATTAAAAACGCTTCGTCTGGAAACTCGAAATCGGGCTTGGAAGCCTGAATTGATTCTGTTTCTTCTACTGGTGACGAAGGACGCTGAAATTGAAAAGAAAAATTATCTCGGTTAAACATTATTCCTATTCATTAAATGTATTCAGTTCAGATATGGAGAAAATAAGTTTAAATTGTAATAGCCACTAATTAATTACATAAATTGTTGAACTAGAAAAAAAACTAACCTGCGCTTGACGAGCTCGGATTCCATAATCAAATCCTTCGCCAGTTTCGGGAACTCCTAGCATGTCGTACCATAATTGGGCGGGTCCAAACCTCCAATCTGCCACTCTTGGAATCCCGTTATTATCATCCGATTTATCGTCGTTTAACGCGTTAGGATCTCTTTCCAACGGTTTCAAGAATCTCGCCTAGAAAATGTACCATATTTTTAAAATTTATGTTAAGGGTATATGAGCTTCATCGTGTATTACTTCTTGATCTAGATCCCACAATTCCTGAGGTGGGCAAGACGCGAAATTTAGCTTGAAACCTTTGACGTCATGAAGACGGTAGTCATCACCTTCAGATTCGGATCGTTTCTTCTTCCTTCGCTTCTTAATGCCGCGCCACAGTTGAGGTAAGCTAGAAATTTTGCCTGGTCCAAAGAGTTTGGAGAAACGCAGGACTTTGTCTGCCCGAAAATCCGGAAAAATCTCTCGGACGTCGATATTTGCGTATTTGGAAGGCAGCATGGCAGCTAAAGGAGTTTCTAATCGACGTTCATGGTTACTTTGAGAGGAATAACGCGAGGGAAGCCGTGGAGGAGGCATTAAATCCGAGTCGGAGGGAGTAGGAGACGGAGTTTGGTTTTCTTGCAAACTGGATGGATCTTCATCGGCCAATTCGTTGATATCAGAGAAATCCACAGCTGTGGGAGACTTGGCTTCGTCTTCAAAGTCATCCTCTCGGTCGGCCTAAGCATAATGGATGTTTAAATTAACTTTTGGTGTATTTAAATTGAATAATTTAATTTGTACATGGTCTGGAGATCGCTTGGCTTTGTCTTCTCGAACGAGTTGCTCTAACAAGCCTTGGAAACCAAGCCTGCCCAATGAATTCAATTGTCGTTTGGCATCTTCGTCAAGTATATTGTTCTCCAAGTGGCCCTTTTGGTCAATGTTACCAAACAAAAAGCCGGTAAGGTTCATACCCATATCTTGGGACGACTGAGAATCATTGTTGTCGTCTAAATCCGGATCTGAGCCAGATTTATGATCATCTGAATCTGAATCTGAGCACGTCAACCTATCATCATCGCTATCTGCCATTTTTAGGGCAATTTATATGAAATAACTACAAGAAAGAAAAAAGAATAATAACTTAAATTGCGAACATTCTCAATTCCATGTCAACTTGTTTACTATCAGCAGGGAGCATCTAGTATGGAGCCGGCACTCTTGGGACGTCTACAGTCCGACAATCCACAACAGCGCCATCAATTTTCAGGCACCGAACTAAACTTATTGTTGTTTCCAATTACGCCACCTATTGTCAGGAATGTTGAATCCTCCATTGTCGTCAGACCTCTGGCACCCATGTCTGGCACTTAGCGCGGGCTATTGTGACCCTTTCTTGCTTAGATTTTACTGGACAAACCGCATAAAAGCAGATTCAGCCACGTTGGGGGATGTGCCTAACGGTCCGAAGCAAACCGTTCATTTTTTTCTCAAGGCAATAGACTTTTTTCCAAATTCCCGAGTGACACCTAGTGTACTCTCAGGAACTAATGATCCGCCACTGTACCCACCCAGTCCGGCACTTGCCATAAGACTTCGTGTTTCTTTTCCCCTGTTTTTCCCACTAACTACGGCTTTAAATTTCACGAATGCGGTACTGCTGTGTTCCTTTGTGCAAATCTTGGCCGGGAAAGTTTGGTAAGGAGAGCCAAGATTCCCATGTATCTTTTCATAGACTACCAACTGAACCGATGTTTTTTTTTTTGTTGGTATTTCGAGACATTTGCAGGCACAGCCTATTGACGGTTACATTTATTTTGGTCGTATTCAGCTTTACATTTCTTGGATAAAAGAGGGGGGGG
>RJJA01000283.1:0-79677 GCA_003724045.1 Lepidurus arcticus | reverse complement strand
TAATTAACATATGTTTGTAACTTTTGGAAGAAAAAAAAGATTCCGTAAAAACTGTGTCAAAGATACCGACTCTCCCCTACTTGAAAGGTGAATTGAATTTAGTGACTGCATTCGAGATTTTTTTTTGTGTACTTCAGGTTCGATGTCGAAACAACTGTTGCTGGGTGGATCAAGAATTATGTTACGTTTTTTTTTCAAAGAGGAAATGAGACCTATTTCACAGGAAGAAATCTATAACTTTACATGTTGAAAATCTAACAGAAAAACTCGGATGATTTTAGTTTGAAGTGAGAATAAATCTCAAAGAAATTAATTTCTAATCGCGCGGTTCTTTGCAAAGCAATTTTCCGCTAAAGCGAAATGCATTTTTAAAAAAAGCTTTGTAAGGAATCTATCCGCCAAGAGATTAACTAAAGCAATTATGATATCGTTACTCTAACGTTATTTTTTATTGTTGCATTTGCAAAGGAAATTACGGCTGGATTTGTAGGGCATTTAGGAAGGAGAGAAAGGAAATAATGCATTCTGGCAACTTTTGGTGAGAAAAATCGAAACTAGGCAATTAAAGCGATACGGACTTATCTGCATAATGAGTACTAATGGTAAGCTTTCTCCTTTGTTTGCAAAGTTGCTCGAAAACTAAAGGGGGAAGCGGCACCAAAACATCATCGCATCTACAACAAACAGAAACTTCGTTAGTCGTGAAAAGCCATAAAATGTGTTCCCAAGTTCCGGAAGTTATGACAGTTTGCCTGGCATTAGAGTCCGAGTGAGAACTTCTATAATTTCTTCACATACCCCTTATATTTATATATAAATACTCCTCCAAACCTCGCCAAAACTAGAAGTTTCCTTTTCCTCATGGTGATGTGGTGGTGTCTGCCGCATTCTAATGAGATTTATCGACTCGAAAATCACATAAGCCAAACAAGACCAAACCTTACCAATCAACATCACTTAGCATTATGCTAAATTACTTATGACAATAGGAAGAAAAGACAACCCTTCCAACGCCAAACACAAACAGACCAGATTTAGAAACTCGTCAACTAATACGTGTGTACCTTATGTATGCATGTATACACTCTGACTCTTACTGAAATTGATAGAACACGTTCCACAGATTCTTCAAAATTACAAGACAAAGCCAACCAATAAATTTCCAAATCAATATACAAACGAATCATTAAGTAGAGGTAACCAGGTTAAACTTTAGGAAGTTGACATCTTAGCCTATTTGGAAGGGTTTTCATAGCACGGATGTGAAACTCGAGCGAAATGCAGTTTTGAAATTATACTTATAATAAATAAACATGGAAACGTAAGTACGTTAAACATTTGCAATTTTGCTCTTTGTATTTGCCAATACAAAGAGCAAAACTGCAAATGGAAATTAAAATATTTGTTACTAGATTAAACTGTCATTCATCAAGTGTCCAAAAATGACTTTTCGGCCAAAAATAAAACATAAAACTGTAAACTACAAGTGCAAGCCAATCTTTTTTTCGTCTTGCATACTAATTACTGTTCTAATATTATTACTTCTTTAAGATAGCTACTATTTAAGGTGTTTTATTTACATTAGGTTTTGTCTGTTAGTGACACACCTCATGCATTTTCTACATTATCAATTAAATTACACATCAATGACGGCCTGTTAGAAACTGATGTTGCTATTCTCACCTTTAAGAAAGTGTCTGGTTCTATATAGTAATTACTATGTATATAAAAGTCAAGAATCGATTCCCAGTGTCACTAGCAACATTTTACCCAGAATAAAGGACTTACGTTTTGACCAAACTTCTCAAGCCCCTGAAGTTGAGGCAATATGCAGTACAACCCAAATGCCAAAACCAACTACTTGAAAACTTTTAATGTTTACACTTTGGCTAAGTTTATAGCTGTTTACCTTACCAAAGTGATAGCCCTCGTAAGCTCAAAATGACAGCTATTTTCGCCATCTCCGAGCATCTTTTCCTTACAGTGGGTCAAAAAAAAAAGTCCAATTTTCTACTTTCCCAAATCACCCAAGTCACGCACACCAACGTTGGGCAACAAGGGGGAAAAGTCCTGTAGCGAAACATCCTAGACAAATGAAACATTCTGATTGGATTTGCCCTCAAAAGACACAGACAACTCCCGAGTAAAAAGAAATACAAAAAATACGGAGTTTCTTGACAAAAATGGAGCGATTTGCGATGTCCGTTTTTCCTTAGGATAACAATAGAAGAAGATGAGCCAATCACAGGATCCGGAACCCAAACCATAGAGAAATATCAGCAGAAAAACCGTGTTTAAATTAAAATCAGGCTTGGCTGTATTAGTATTTACAGAATAACACGCCTCCGAATCAAAAATCAATGGCGGCACTAAAACTCGCCTTTTTCGCCAAAACATAAACAAATGGAGAAAAAGGATTCCTATTACCCCCAAACCTTTCAAATGCACTCCCCCCCTTATATTTTGGCCACAAAAAAAAACAATTTCGTTGGATAAAAACCTATACTTCAGCAAGCCGCGTTATTACTCCCCAGTTTTCCGACTTAGTTCCATCACCACAACATAGAACCAGGGGCCGGGGGGGGGGCAATATCAGAAATTCCCCAAGAAACAACCAGAAAGTCTTTTGGCTTCGAATGTTTTTCACAAAAAGCCCCATTTGGCTGTAACCAATCCATCAAAAAACGCAAAGCATCCCACAGTTTTCCCCGCTAGTTTGAGAAACAAAATAAAGAGCTTCGATGTATATATCGATACACAATCGGAAATATTGGTTCCTCCCCACCAGTTCCATACACATTGACCCCAAAAAGGGGGAAAAAAATTTCCTGGATCAAATAACAAAATTGAAACATAAAGCTGAGCAAAACATTTAAAAACACATCACAATAAAAAGGTTTGACTTTTCCCTTTCCCAATTTCGGCTTTCCAAGTACGACCTAGAACAATACAATTGCTTTCAACAGCAATTTTAGACGAGATCTCCCAGAACAGATATAGAAATGGAGCTAAAGTTTCCAAGCTAGGAGGACGAAGGATAGGGACGTGAGCAGCCAATTAACCCTCAGACCACCTCCACCACCAGCGCCTAATGAAAAGATAGCACGCAATTAAAACACTGTATCAGATATCTCTGCTCATTAGGCTCACAAAGCTAGCAACCGAAAAGGACTCCAGAACATCTCCATAGACGTCGAATGATGCAGCTAATAACAGCACAAGAATGCCGCGGCTTTCTTACTCATAATTCCAATTGACAAATACTGCCAGAGGTAATCTAACCGCTAACACTACAAAGCTAAGTAAATTATAGTAGAGACATACACGAGGATAAGTTTCTTAGCTTTACTGCAATCAATGTATAGTACCTCACTTTTCACAAACTGACCAACTCAACCATGAAATGACTTAATGAGTACTTAAACAACGGAATGTTATTTTTATAACAGAATGGATTTTACACTATTTAAACAATGAAATTATTATCTATTAAACCACAAGAAAAGCTTGCATATATGTACTTATCAAACTACGCGAATGTCCCGGAGGTCTAGCCAATAATGAAAACATAACGACCCCATAACATTGGCTACACCCCGTGAACGCCTATACTGGCTTGGTTCGCGCCTATTTTTGAATTTGAATCTTAACAGTTATTCTCAATAGTTTTTTCCTCGTGGCTGTGCCATCTTTTCTTTCCCTTGAACAATGAATAGCAGTCACGGATCCAGGACAAACGGTTGTGATGTACAGCCAAGTAAAAGAGAAGGTTGTAAGCACAACAAAAGCTCGTTTTTGTTTAATGTCAGTTGAAAGTCAGCCATTGCGACCGTTTTAAAAGGCGCGCAATTTGAATCACTACGCGGAGCGCCGAACTGGAAGCAAAAGCACGAGAAACGACACACAATATACTAGAAGTTCTGTAACGGTTTAAGAGAACATTCTCCATTTATATTGTCAGTTTGACTGTCAGCTTCCCTGTTAGGGCCAAAAGGGAAAAGACACAGAGTGAGGAAATGTAATATAAAAAGATTTACCATGCGAAGCCGAGTGTCGAGGTAAAGCGGTGGACATCATGGTCGACGGCAAGTTATTATGGCCCGACCCCACGTTCGGTTTGGGAGGCATAGGGCTATTATCTCGGGCTGTCATTTCAACAGATCGATGATATACGGAGCCGATACTCCCCGTGCATACAATATGGAGTGTGCCTTGCCGAAAATGGAGTGGATACACCGAGAATTCCAAGCCGATCGTCACCATCTCCAAGCTATCCCCAAGTCGTTGTACTGGATATCGCTTCGTATTGGCATCAGCAATCTGTGCAACCCCGTCATCAAGCAAAAGCAAGGTTGGCGGAAAAAAAGGAAAGATAAAAAGATAAGGTTTAACCAATTAGACATTAACAACGTAAGAAGCCAGAAGGTAAATTTTCAACAAAGGAGAATCTAACATTCTGCAACCAAAAACTTTCAGGAAAACTTCCCGGAAAGAGACAATAGCAATTAGAAGGACATATCTGAACTCATAGAAAGTCCCGCGCAAACGGATCGATTTACTCTCCGCTTCATTAGGAACACAGGAAGGAAAGCTCAAACTAAAGCATTCTTGACATTCCTTACGTCTTTATCATCTCCCAGCTAATAACGTCGCCGCTGTGTCTCCTTTTCTCTTTTTTTCTTTATTTGAATCCCCCCCCGAGTTTTACTACCACCCTAAAGAAACTTTTGGCCTCTATTCGCTAACCTAATTTATAAAAGGTCACCCCTCTCTTCTTCACATGCTTAGTTAAAAAACTGTAAAAAAGCCATTTCCCAGCTTGCTCATTTCTTTTCATGAGCGAGATTCATGTCCTGGCCTGTAATTAACAGATCGCTATGCAAGAATTCATTATGATGACGTCACCGTAAACATAACATACTCTGTCCCTTACAACCTCGGATTATTAAAACCACACTATAAAGGTTTACAACGAATGCGAATCCACTGCATTTATGAAAAACGAAGTTGGGAACAGAAATGCAGAAATATCGCAGAATCTTTCACCTTTGGTGCGAAGAAATATCTACCTAGGAACAACTCTCGTTCTTTCCGTGCAGTAATGGAGTAATGGAGATCTTAGCATCTCAATTCCAGTATGGCAATCTAGCAAAAATTTCGACAGTTCGGGTACAAACAGCTAAAAGTGAAGTTAACACGTCGCATACGGGAAAGTTTCCAGTGCACCAGGAACTGCGATAGATTACTGCGAGCCGAGACTCGTGAACAAAGAGCAAAGCTTTTTGGAATTACCCAATTCACTTTCCTAACGTTAAATTAAATAGCCTAGAATCTAACATTTAGTGATTTAGTGCAGCCCGGATTCCCCTGTAAGTGGCTATATGGCCTGCCACTGCAGTCCCAGCAATCTGCCGAATTCTCGGAAAATAGGCCAAAACGCCTGGAGTTCGAAAACCTCAAGAGCCTTGACACACAGACTATCAGCAATCATGTAATGCTAGCTAGAATGGAGTTTTTACCCCGTTTAGATGGTACAGTAATACTTCGGCTGCATTACTACTAGTGAAATCTGCACATTACTGCGTCAAAATTTGGCCCTAATCAAAAAAGCTTATTATCTCTTTAAGCTAAAGTCGTCCAATCAAGGTATGACCGAGCTTTTACCAGACTAGTAATTACTGCGTCTACATGACAGTTAAAAAAAGGAAAGCAATACAGGAACGATGGCAGTGTACTCACAGTTTCTCCGTTAACGGTCCAGGACAACCCAGCGGGTGGCTTGGAAGGCGGGGAAGTGCAGTTCACTGACAGTTTGTCATTTGGTTTGTACGTCTCTCTCATATTGCTGATGTTAGGATCCGACGTGGGAATATCTGCTCGCGACAGGACAACAAGGGTAACGTAATTATCTTTCTTTCCCTTCCAACTTCTACTTCTTTCAAGTATCGATTACAGAACTATCGGATAATGTTTCAAGCCAATGCATTTCTACATAGAAATAAAAAAAAATATTTTTTTCCTACACAGATTCAAGATAACTTAGCTAGATTTGTTTTTCTTAAAAAAAGGAAGAACATATCCCGGTTTCCCAAGAATTTCCTCCTTTTTCGGGTAATTTTTTCTCCTCGCTTACTCTACAGCTCATTCAGATAGTCAGAGGGAGCTAGAAATGTTACGACGGGTGCCAATATCTGTCCTGGGTATTTACGAGCTCTTGATAGGCCTCGAACGGCGCTCTTCTGCTTAAAGCTTTGGTGCTCTATAGAAAACTCGCTTTTTCTTTGTGGACAAGAGTTGGTGTGTCACTTGCCATCTTGTTCGTAGCTTGTTGACGACTTTTTCAAAGACCCAGGTGACATTTTAAAGCTGGGCTCTATCGTATTTTTTTGGCCTCAGAATGTTTTTCGCTCCTCTATTTCTACTTTACTCCCTTTTCTCGCCTGCCAGAAGAAATGCATAAAAATGACCCTATACACTTGAAGATACTCTCAAAAGTTGCACGTTTCTTTTTACGAACATGTACCTTCCTTGTTTACTATTTTCTTAGTCTTTTCAATCCGTACCACAATGGAAGTATACATCATAAAACAGTTTGCAAAACGGTCCTCTGCCGTCTTCCTTATTTTCTGTTTTAAATTATAACAGTACCACGCTAAAGTCTTATGGTGACCACGCGGCTCCCGCCATTTAAGATGGCGGTTAGAATGTTACAGACTTCAATTTCAAAGTTTACGCCCCCTACACTGTTCGCAAGCTCAACTTCCCATGCTCATGAAACTCAAAGTTTGTTTGTTAGTTTGGTTCTTCATTTCATCTTCAAGACAATAAACAATGCAAGCGTAAAAAACTCCCCCCCCCAGTTGTTTTTCCAACCAAGCTACACTTTTCTTCGACTAAAATCAAACTCGCCCCAAAAAGACTTCTCCTTTCGTTTAAACCGACACATTCATTTCTTCTCCACCATGGCCTCACTTGACACTAACCAACGGACAATTGAGCCACGAATGAAGCCTAGGTTTTACGAACCGAACGAAACCGTTACGATTCTTAAAGCGCGCGAAATTTGAATTTGAATCTGAACGACATGGCCAAACAGCTCCATGCCTTTGCGCTTCGGATTGTTACTTTTTTTTTTAAAAAAAAAAGAGCTGCAACGAAATTAAGCTGTACAGAATCCGACCTAGTAAAGCTTTTAAAAGAGAAAAAATAACAGCAAAGGGGGAACAAGGGCTTCCGATCCGCTAAGTAAAGCTGATAAAAGAAACACAAAAGCGCTAATTACTTATCACGGAGAGATTTTTTTCCCGGTGATCGGCCTCGTACGTTTCAGCAGTGATTTCGCAGCGGTAAGTCCCCGAGCTGCTTAACTGCACATTTTTCAGGGTTACACTCGACGCGTCTGATTTGCTCACCTGGGCCGCCAATTGGAAATTTGGAAAGAATGAAAAACATATTATTAATGCGTAACATATATCCATTTCATACGAACCAAAAAATATATATCTAAAAAGACAAATAACATTTCAGACTCCGGCATAATTCTCCCGTTTGGAAAACTTTTCCTGTTCCAACAAAACTAAAAAAAGTTATCCGTTAACTTTTTTTATCTCTTTTAACACGAATTTTCAACCTTTACCCCCCAAAAGCCTGAAAAGTTTTAACCAAGTCTAACGCACTTGGATAAACGTGCTATGAGCGTCTGTCGACCCAATTTTTACGCAAATGTGGACAAAATTTCGAGTCAAGTTTTTCCTCTTTTATAGCAGCACACATCCCCTCTCGAAAGGAAAGTTACTTGGGGGAAGAGGAAGAAAAAAAGGGATAAATAACTCTCCGCTTGAAGGAAAATCTCCTAAACTGTCTCTTTCACTCATAACTTCAGCGACACATACAGTTTTGAGGTTTCTTTTGCTGCAAAGAGGAAACGCTTGGGAAAATAAAAAGGAAATATAAAAACTTGTCAAAGCTCTAAGAAGATCGCGTTCCCTTTCATCCAATTTAAAAAAAAACAAATATGACTTACGTCAACAGTAAAACCAAGCTCCGTTATGATAAACTCTTTGGCTTGCTGCTTTGATTTAGGCTCGAATCGGAAGAATTCATGGGTGCCTTTAAACCACATGACCTTGTACAAGTCGTCGCCTCCCAAATCGTACAAGCAACGCAGACTGACATCTTGACCACGACCCACTTGCGCAGGGACGATTAAGTCCACAATACGGAAACTAAAGACTTCTATAAAAAAAATAAAAAAAAGTAAAGTCATAACAAATACACTGCAAAATGGCCATGGCTGCATGTGACTTTACAAGTACATATATGTGACCTTTAATGGTAATCAAAATACAATTTTTAAAAAAATCTATTTTTTTAATTTTCTTTAAACTTAAAAATACAATAAATAGAGAATTTGATATCATTTAAGTATAGAAGTTTGTCATTAGGTTAGAAGTCGAATAAGCTAAACTGCGGTATAATTAGCACTGTAAGCAATACGATAGAAATTATTTTAAAATGAAACTGCAAAATACCTTTTGGCAGTGTGCATAATATAAAATTAAAAAAAAGATAAAAGATAAATGAATAGAAAGTAATCGAAGCACGATTGTTCCAGGTTCCATCTACTTTAACTCCAAAAGATCGAACCGAAATTTCTTAAGTAGCAATATGCCACATCTAACATTACTAGCACTCTCACTAAGTATGAAGGATTAATAGCAATATACGCACCTGGGAGGGCGGCCAGGAAAACACAGAAAAGTCCCCAAAAGTTCGGCAATGGAGTTGTCATCTTAAAGAGTTTATTTCTGCACCTTATTTCTGCAAAAATTTCCTCACCGCACAAGTTTAATCCGTAGAATATTCCCAATATTGGCGCTGTAGAGTTACCTCACACTAAACTTCACCCAATCTAGCACAATCTTGCATTTTATCCATTCTCAAGTTTTGTTGAGATTTCTTCCTGAAATGTCGTCAAGAAATTCCATAAAAATCTTCCTTTTTCAAAAAAGACACAAAAGTTGAGCCACCCAAAACCACGACCAAAGAAAAAACCACCCTGGTGAGCAGTCAAAGGACTCAGACTGGTCTGCTTCCTCGTTCAGCCTAGCTGCTGTAGAAATGCCACCATCTTCATCAATCTGCGCCTGCGCAGTACCGACTCCGAGGCCCAAACCTCCAAACTCGCTTCTCTCGCAACCCAGAAGCACATGTCAAAACCGAGATATCCATTCCAGCTTGTTTTACACTTCAACTACTACACCCTGCCCCCCAAACCCCCCATTTTTCATTTCTTTTCTTCTCATAAAATATAGATTTTTTTTTTTTTTACAAAAATTTGCTTCGCTTACAAATGACTTTTACCAACTCATTCTACACCCCATACCCCGAAGATATTTCCTCGCCCCCTCCCCCCACCGAAGAAATATCTTATTCTCAATCTTCAAGTTCTCGAACTCGTGAAATTTCTTAAAGTTTACAAAGAGAGAGAAAGAGAGCCGACACTTGGATGGTTGACAATCCCGTCTTTTATCATGACCCGAAAGTTTGGCAATAAATCAGTCATTTTTTTCTCTCTGAAAGGAGGGAGGGTGGGTGGGGGGATAAGACGTGTTCCCCAAAGTGATAATTCATAGCCTTGACTGTGACTATTAGGCTCTTGGCAGCAGAAATAGGGCACGACATATTTCTCCGTCCTTTTTTTTTTGCTTTTTTAAATTACTGTAGCGAGAAAGAGCTTCCGATAATAGTTATTTGAAAGTGCTTGAAGTGACCGAAAACACAAGTATTGTTCTTTTTTTAGAGGTCGGAATTTGGATTAATTTGTCGTAAATGATGAGAAAAAAAACTTGGAGCTCATTATAAACTAATGCAAACGAGGGTCGTAAAGAGCATTTCAAGATGGACTTAAACTGGATCTTAAACGACGGTTCTTTTGAAAATATATTTTTTACGCGAAAACGAGAGTAAAAAACACCAGGATAAAGCTGATGGAAAATGTAACAAAAAGGAATGACGGTAATTCAGGTAAACGTTTGCGTTTCTCATTTAGTTGACGTGGAGTCTTGTCGCTAGGTTGGTTTTTCTGTGTGTGTATGTGTTGTTACCCTCCCCAATACCCGCCCTCCCCGGTATCAGCGTGACAGGATGTGAGACACCTAACGGTTGGGTAGCAGACGTAATTCAATTTACCTCCGACCACGTTGTGTTGACGTTAACCAACTTTACAGTCGACCAGATTTCATAGCTTCCTTTAACATAAGGAGGAGGGTTGAGTGAGGTGTAAGGAGTGAAGAATGACAATGGTTGAAAACTGCGGGTGAGATTTTGGGGAGAAGTTTGGATAGTTTTGTGACACATTAAAGTAGGAAAAAACTGAGTCAATAATTCACGCTCATATTCACACCTTCAATGGATGAAAATTAGCCACTGTGGGGATGCGTAAGGGAGGTCTTTTAGCCTCCGAAGTGTTTTTTTCGGTAAAACAGCTATTTTCGAGGATATAAAAATAGTTATATGAGGCGGATGTTGCTTAGTTTGATAGAGGAGTTCGGGAGGGTTTTTTAACGCTTGGCAGCTCCTTTGTAGGGTGAATAGTTCCGGAGATATTCGCGAAAAACAGTATGATGACGTCAGCCATGCCCCGAGGGCACGCGGCGCCTGATTGGCTGCGCGCAGCGTTGCAACAACGGCACGGGAGGC
Source organism: Lepidurus arcticus (assembly GCA_003724045.1). NCBI lineage: Eukaryota > Metazoa > Arthropoda > Branchiopoda > Notostraca > Triopsidae > Lepidurus > Lepidurus arcticus. The sequence goes on along the minus strand of RJJA01000283.1, from coordinate 68,976 downwards.
GCTCAGAAGGCATTGGAATGTTTTTACAGGATAAACATGGCTACATATGGCCAAAAATTAGCCAGCAAGGGCTTATTGGACGCATCTTGACGAGCCGAATATTTTCCAACGAAAAAAACATGTTCATTCCCTGTCAGCTACAAAACGTTCCTTCGATGATCAAAGAAAGAATTTATATTACGACTCGGGGAGTATTTTCTTTCTTTCTTTCTTAACTAGCTAAGGCTATACAGCAGAAGTTTCCAAGGCAGCAATTGCATATCTTGTCAAGCGCAGACATTCTCGATTGAAGTGTGGCGACGAAGAAAAAGCCAGGTCCTCACATCGTTTCTTATTACTAAAAAGCCTCCTCCTCCTCCTTCCCACGGCAAAAAAAGCTATTACGTCAAAACTAATTGGCGGCCCGACGCGGGACATAAAATAAAACTGCAGGGACTTTGCGGATCGTATTCGATTTTTGAGGTGATACTTCTCTTCATGCCTGGAAGAAAACGGGACCAAGGAAAAGCAACCGGGAAAAGGAAGGAAGAAAAACAAGTCCGCTGTTTTGCATGGCTGGACCTATATAGGGCTTACATAGCATGCTAACTTATTGCTTGTTCACCTTTTTTCCCCATTTTATTTCTGCATGCCCTTTTCTACTCTAGTTGAGTCTCAACGTTCGATAAACCTTTCGTCGCCATTTCCCCATCTCGTCCATCGCCGGAGCAAGCAACCGATCGACCAGTCGGGGAATAAAAGAAAAAAAAATATCTTACATTGCTTTGACTGCTGCAACGACATGCAGACATTAGTCACGTGACATTGCTGAAACTGCAACGAAAGAAATGTTAGAAATCGGCCAAATGTATTAGTGTCCAAAAGATCCCTCCCTAAGCAAAACGTGTCGATGAGCATAGCCTACATTACTAGCAACTGCTGCAGAAATACTACTGCAAGAATATTTCTGCCAAAATACCATTGAAACACTAACTTTCCGTTATATGTCTACTGCGAAAAGAACGGAAACTCCAAGTAACAGTCCTATAAAACGTTTGCAAGAAATGTTGATGCAAGAAATATTACTGCAAGAAATATTACTGCACCCATATTTATAAATATATGATCCTGCCATTGGTTCCAAACTTAAGGTTCGGGTGAATTTAACATTTCAGTTAATTTGGCTCACTCACAAATTTATTTTTCATGACAAGAAATAATAACTGTCAGTTGGCTCTTTTTGCTTTTATAAAAAAAGTTGCCTGTGAGAAAAAAGAAAAGAAAAGCAAAACGCCAAGCTCCCACACTTGCATGTCATGAATGTTTAAACAGATTAAATGACCCAGAAAAAACAGGCGGTTTCTTCTTCCAAAACATATTCCTACTTCTGCCCGCCGAACAAAAAAGCTTCTCCGTTCCTTACATTCCCTAACTGGTAAATATTAAAGAAATGAACACAGCAGCCTATGCCCCCGGAATTTCATATTACTGCCTTAATTTCTAATTTACAGCAGTTAAGAGACCTCCCATAACTATTACGATGTCCCTGTCTCCTCCCTCCCAAACCTTTTCAATGTTTCCTCTCTGAGATTATCTTGAGTCCTGCAGATATAACGACAAAATACAAAATTATTTCTGCGCGGATATTTTTCAAGTCAGAGAAAAGTCAGGAAACCCTTAGTTCCTATAGAAGTACGCAATTGTGTGGTAGTAGGCCCTTCATTTCTTTGGGATAGATCTATACAAGAGATTATCCAAGTTTGTATTGAGCAAAACCTCACCCTATCCCCATTTGAAAAAAAAAAAAGATGGACGACTTTAGTTCTCCGGGGGCCCATCAAGCCGGAGAAGGACCTCAGCAGCAATTCTTACTGGTGCTATCGACGGGCAAGGAGCAGGACTGAATAAGTTGGATGGCTGTGAGCAGAAATTGCCTTCGGCAACACCCAAAATTGGATTGTTGGCTCAAGAAACTTAAAAAGGGGCAGACAAACAAAAGAAACCTTAAAGCAGATAACCGAGCGAAACCTGAGACCAGTTGGCAAATTTTGATTTCATTATTTTCATACGAATGGTTAATGAATGGGTGTTTTTACACGTATATCTGACCGGAACATTGAAAGAAATTATTGGTCGGGAAACAGACAATTTCTTAGCATATTTTTTTCAGATTAAAATGCCATGCTCTTGAGCTTTTAAGTGCGTCTATGTTCTAGAATTTCTAAGAGAAATGCATACTAAAATGAAAAAAAAACAGGCATTTATTGTTTTAAGTCGCAGTAATTGACAGAAATCCCGGCGCAGAACCTGTGCTTAATGGGCAAAAATGCTAATTTAATGCTAATAATGCTAAGATATTACCAGAAACTTCGAAATTTCTGTCTACTACCATCAAGAACAAGGAAACGCAATATAGTTAGGAAAGTTCTGCGTCCCAATTCCTGCCCGGTGAATTCTGAAAGCAAAACACCGTTATCAAAAACAAGGCCGTTATCATAGTGAATTTCGGAACAATTTTTTTTTGCAAAACCAAGGGCATTTCATACCAAACTACACTATATAACAGTAACCTTTAAGCATACTAATAGCTATATAGTGACATACCTCTTAATCTTTTTTCCCATGCATAATACATTTGAAGTATTTAAATCAAGTATTCAACTACGGACTAAAAAGAGCATTGATTGTGTTCTTGGTAAAAAAAAAGGATAATTGTATGGCATAAATTGTTATCAAATATGATTTTGGGGTTGAGTAGGAATATGATTGAATATGATTTTCGCGTGTGAGGGATTTTGGAGAAATCTTGTTCCGACTTGATCTGGGAAATCGAGACATACGCAAGACTTCAAAATAACAACAAGTCAATAGCACACGTTCTCAAAACCAACAGGTTTCGGAACTTGGAGATAAAAATGACAAAACGTATGTTACAAAACGTTCTCATGAAAAAGAATGACAAACGGGTGTCACTCGAGTGGACAACTCGTTAATGAATTTGAAATGCATTAGGTTAGGTTAACGATTCTCATCAACTTTCGTTGATGAAAATCGTTGATGATTGAATCGTTGATGATTGAATCGTTGATGTATCGTTGAACTCATTGATGAATCGTTGAATTCATTGACGACAATAGTCAAAACTTGCACTTTCTTTCACCCCCCACTAGCTGAAAAGACGAATTCATTGTTAGACAGTGACACACTAGTGTCATTTTTGACTCCGGGATACATGTGACTGTACAATTTTAAGAAAAGAGTGCGGATATTGGTATACCTTCAGGACAGTCTGACGGGGCAACAGTATTAGATATAGTCTATGCTGTAACTAAGCGATCCAATTGAAGCAGAAATGCAGAAATAAAATCTCAATTCCGTTTACATTCCAACGTTTTCACGAAACGCCGCAGAAATAGTTTAGTGCCTTAAATGGCGATTCATATCTCTAGCAAAATGTGTTGAAAGCTATTACATTTCTGCCTCAATTCTTCACTGAAGAACAAGCCGCGAAATTTCTCATTGTCACAAAAGATCCAACGCAGTAAAATTTTAATTTAATTGCACTGTTAAGTTGTCGAGATTAACTTTCATAGGTAGGCCATAAAAGTTACGGAATAACAGTTCCAACAAAATTTGCCCTGATGTCGTTTCCACGCAGTAAAACATGGCGGGGCTTCGACATATGCAAGGGTCGTTTCCCCACGTTTTTACAGTTATTTTCTCGCCAGTAAAAAACTAAAAATGCGTTTTATCAGGCCAGAAATTTTTCTCCTTTTACAAGCACTTCTCTTTTAAAATCTCCTAAAAAAATTCAAACAAATTCCCAATCAAGTTAGAGGGCTATATCCACCAACCCAATTGGCTGCCGTCGCCAAGTCCGTTACCTGACGACCAAAATCAAAGATCTTGCAGTGCCACCTCAAACCCCCACTGTCTCCTTCGAAATCTGGGGCGTTTCAATCCAAAGTCCGAGCAAATATTACACTAGCCGAAAGCTAACAAAAAAGTATAACTTAGATCAACATTTCTTTCAGGTTGCTATAACTTCCGTCGAAAAAAAATGGGAAGAGGGGGGAATTTAGTGGTATCTCTCTTAAACTCGTATTATTTTTGCTGTCAAAGAGCCATTATTTTCCCCGCTTTATTATCCAAACTTTTAAGCTTGAGTGAGGATACGACGACACTTGACAAAATCCTTTGGTTCAACTCAACTCACTTTGCCAAGCAAACTCCTGGCTGGATATCTTCCCATAGCATCACGGAATAAATGGTCCGTTTCCCACCGATAAAACTAAAGCTACTTAAGAATAGCAAAAAGGGCAGTTTGTTGTTCTAAATGTGAAAGAAATGTTGAAAAAAGATCGAATTTTGTAAGAAATTTCTTCAGTCGCAAAAAAAAATCTTCGCAAACTATCCCTCCCTCCGCCCCAAAAAATGGAAGACATAAGATTAGAATATATGAAACGCAACCAAAATTTAAAAATTTATTTCTTCGAATAAAACTTCGCGAGCGAACATTTCTGCCATTTCGGCTGTTTTACAAGCCATTAAAGTGAAGAACCAATGGCTTCATTAATTACTGCAAAAACGACTCAGCAAATCGAAGTTTTAACTTAACGCTTCGTTGGATTTTCTGGATTTATTTCTGCGAATTTCTTCCGTACGAAATATCCTTTCACTACCTCCAAAGTGGCAAAAAAGTCGGTCGAGAACAACTTCATTCTTAAATCTAGGCATTGGCATTGCATCAGATTTTTTCCTTTTGCAATTTTCGCCTATTCTTTCAGTCAGAAATATTTCTGAGCTTCGATTTCTTCCATGAGGGATGTTACTGATATAGTTGCAATCCATAACAAATGTCTCTTTCCCAAACTACCCCCAAAATAAGCAAACTGCAAAAACGGTTAGTGTATACTCGCATACTGGAAGCTCAATCCTGGTACATTTCTTCGCCAATTTCTGCGCACAGAAAATGGTAACAGAAAAGTGTAGGAATTTTACTTAATGTACTCGGCAAATTATTTCTGACATTCGGCGAAGGCCTTCGGACGGCGCACAAACCCCGGGGGCGCCTCTACCAAGAATTGCATTACTAACCGAAGGACCAGTAATACAGGCAGACAAGACAAGGACAAGCACAGCCAGAATGAAACAAAAATTTCTCAGTTGCCCTCGTAAAAGCAAGTCGAAGTTTTCCTTTTTTTCCCCTTGATGTTCATACCGCAGGAGTTTCCACTTGCTGGTGCCTTTTTGGGTTCCATCGCAAGAAACACACAAAATACGCAGAAATTGTTCAGCAACCGGAAGAAATTCCCGACTCCCGCCCTTTTTTTACGTCCTGTCCTCCTTATTTTAACTCGCCGGACTGACCCACTGATGAAACCATCTTAAGACATGACTCCCCCCCTTTTTTCAGCTGTAAACAAATAAAACTTGTTCCCCCCCGCCCTTACACCCTCTTTAAGATTGTTGCATGCTACATGAAGCAAGGAAGAAATAAAGAAGACATTGTTGAATAGCAGATCACCCTTCTAGTACACCCTTTCCGCTTCCTGCTTCACCCCCTTTCCCCTCCAACCCCTGAAGGGTTTGTAAGGGGGTGAAAGGGCGACAAAACGAAGGGTAGGAAGGGTGGCATTGCATATAAACAAGACGGCAACAAGGAGGGTCTATCGGAAACGAGTGCTAGGACAGCTTCCATCATTGCTTCACACAGGCTTTTAACGCCGCAGAAATGCCCGGATAAATCTGAAGGGAATCAGACAAGATCATCCGAGCGTAGGATCATTCCATATGACTTTTCCCCTCTGTAAGAAGGGATCTTCGGGCATGTTTTTCCTGTGCCGGGGGGTTTGTGGAGGTAAAAAGATTTAAGAAGAGATTATTTACTGTGCGGTCTCTCTTTGCGAGAAAAGAAAAGCCAATCAGATGCAATGGGAAGTGACAAGACGCTGTAGTGCACCCATTTTTTTTGCGGGGGAAGGCTTCACTGATTCCTAGTGATTCACTTGAAAGGATTGTAACGAAATTTTAAAAGGAAAAGCTGTTTCCTAGGAAATAGATCAAGCTCTCCCTCTCTTTCTCTCTGAAAAGTTAGTTATAGCACAAGAATGAGGAAAACGATCAGTGGTTTTCTTCCTAAGAGTTAGTTTTTTTCTTCTATTTGGCTTTCGAGTGTTGTTTCGCGTCCCGTTTTTACAACGACGGGTAATAGCACTGGACGCTGATTGGCTCAATATGGCCGACCATAAAAGCTCGTTCCACTAGCCACTAAATTAGTCCTTTCTTGTTGTTTTTTTAAAAGGAAACGCCCCTTCGATGGTATTTGTTACTTTAAAGTGAAGATTTTAGGGTGAACGAATGTTTAAATACGGCATGCGAGTAAGGGTTATATTTACCTATGCTATGTGATTGAAAACAACCAATTGAGGATATTTCTGTCCCGAAAATTGCTAGTATACAAGAGAATCTCGCTATAACGTACAACTTTTCCGTCCCCTTGAGTGTACGTTATAGCGAGCTTTTACTTTTCAAAACTACGCAATTCAAGTAATTACAATACTATATGCTTTGCCATTAGGTAATTAGTGGAAGGTCATGGAATAAATTTACTTTAAATATTACAAGAAATTTTGAGTAAAAGTAGCTAAAATCGCTGGAATTCGTGAATTTCTCCTTTTAGTTTTCGCGCGCTGGAGATCGACCAGCAGATATTGATGCAGATGTTGGGCAAATACCAACGATTGCCCTAAAAATTGAAAGATTGCAAAGATCTCAGCTGTTCTGCTTAACTTCTACCCAAAACTGAAGAACTAAATACAATCATGTATAATCACATATTGTGCCTTTTTACGACATTTAAAGAAATAAACCGACTTTGGAGGCCCTCTCCTCTATATTGTGAAAGCATGCGATTCAAATGTCACAGTACTATAGGCGTTTACACATTAAAAATGTAGTACAAGATTATAGAATACATTCACCGTAGAAATGACAAGAAATTTGGGGTAAAAGTAGCTGAAATGGATGAACTTCTCCTTTAGTTTTCGGAAGCTGGAGATCAACGAGCAGAAATGTTGTGTATACTAAGGATTGTCTCAAAAATGGAACATTGTTAAGATCTCCGCTACTCTAGTTAATTTCTAACCAAAAACTGAGAAACTATAACATTTTTTGAATGGAAGTAAATCAAAACCACACCTTACAATAAATTCAATAAATACACTAGATTTACCGTACAATAAATTCTATTTTAAATCATAATTGCTCAATCTCTTAAATCAATGTCAAACAGGCAACCCAATAAGTATCCAATACTGTGGTCTCACGTGGACGTCCACCGAATTGTTTTCACCGGCTCAAGCAAAAAAAAAAAAAGCCGTAAATCTCCGCCTTCTTTAATTTCACCAGTCAATTCCCCACGTTACTTACCAAGGCAGAAATGTCCATAGCTCAATACCTGAGAAGAACAGCTAATAACTCAATTTGTCTAGAAACCTTCTCTTTCTCCTCCAGAAAAAAATAATTTCTTCCAAAGTATACTCTTCGAAAGTCAGTCCTCTATTGTATCCCCGCAAACTCGCTGAGCTCCGGAAGGATTTTCACGCCATGTTGAGCATCGAAGCGAAGATCGTTGATGGTCCCTTCAACCCTCCCATCTTCTACTCTGCAAAAGTCCCATCCTTTTCGATTCCACGACTGGAAAACCAAAGGAATCTTGACACCCTCTCCTTTAGTGATTCCTTCTTCCCAACCTCCTTAACGAAAACTTGAGGGGGAAAAAATAAGAAAAAAAAGAAAAGGAAAACTCGCCAAGCATGAAGATGCTCACAGGAAGAACGTTATACCGGAAAAGCTAAAAGCTCCCCCTACCGTCCGTGACTCTCCTTAGCTCTCGGGGCACTCTTCAAGACGTTGATTTACGATCCCTTGTTGCTCCAGCCGTCCTCCTCCCCCTTCCCCTCCCTTTTTGTTTGGTTACCCTAAGCTAAAGCCCAGAGGCCTAAATACAAAAAATCGCCCCTCAGAAACAGAATCGCTGGGATCGTTTCTGGCTCATTGCTCAATTGGGTATCTGCTTCATTAAAATTGAAAACTTTTCCAACATTTTATAACTAACCCATTCTTTTTTAACGGCCAACTCGATTTACACGAGCCTAGAAAGACACGTACTTGAGCAGAACTTTGGCAGATGGCCCGAGGGTGAGGAACAGATTCGGTGTCCCAACAATGTGTTTCTTCGCTTTTATAGACGACAACAATACTATATGGAAAAGGGCGGCAAGTAAAAACGTCCAAAAATGACGGTCCATATCGTTAGGGTGAAAGAATTCCGAGCAAGCGTCTCTATTCCATTGCGAGACCCAGTAAATATAAAAGTGGGGGGAGGGGCAAGGGTAAGGGTACGGGGTACAGCTTTGGAACGTAAAAAAATCCATTCAATCATGGCATTTTGGGCACATCCAGCGAGCCAAAAGCTTGTATGTATGTGTGGAGTGTTTTGTGTTCTTGTATTGCTGGCTGGAATGGGAAGAGATTGGGAGGCGAACGGACGTACCCTCCGAATCCCTCCTATACACCCTAATTCTTCCTCTTCTCGAAAAAGTGCACAAAATGAAAGGGCGCCAGGGCTTTTTTGTCTTTCTGTTCCTTTCCGGGGAAAAAGGATGACACACATATAGACACACATAGGAGCGGATTAGGTTCGGTGGACCAAGAGTAAATTCCTGCGGGTTGATTCCGCGCTACACCCTCGTTCCCTTCCATCCCCTGCAGTGGTATGTTTGTCTGTGGACTCGTTACACACAAAGTTGAGGTAAACACAAAGCCAGGAACAAAAAGGCACAGGGGTAATAAGGAAAGGGCGGTGGGGAGGACAGGAAGCGAGAAAACGGGTCTGCCGCTAGGTGGCGGGGCAGTAGAATTGCTAATTGGTCATTGTTTTGGAGCATACAAGCACAAGCTGATCCTGGGTGTACGTACCCGTGTATCAAGGATGGGGAGAGAAATAGACAGCTATCTCTCTATAGTCATTCGTCCTGATCTGATTATGCATTTGACAACTGAGGGAGGTATTGGAAGGTAGTTATGAAGGTCGGGGGGTCCATGAGATGTGAACAAGGCGTTCAGCTAATTTAGAGGGTACATTAGTGAAGGTATTGGGGTGATTTGGTACGTACTGGTTGTGGTTGTTTAGAACACATCTTTACTATACATCCACAAGTAGAAGAGATCATAACGACTAGTCAGTAATACAAGGTGGCCTTCTGTGCATGTCGTTTATACTTAGTACGGCACGATAGCACGGAAAGTCTGAAGCAGTTTTTACGTAACAAGTTTCAAGATTTGTACAAAAATTCGTGACAGTAATGTAGTTAATAAAAACACGAAGGGCAAAACAGTTTTTACTTGTCTCATTTTCTCTTTTACTAATTTGAAAACTGTAAATTAAGATTTTTAACTACACGGAAAAAACGATATTGCGAACTTGTCGGTGTTTATGTATTCCTTCAGAGAAGTTTCGTGTCTATTAAATACGTGGTTATAAAGTTATCCTGCTTGCCGTTTTATGCACAGACTCGATGCGCGTCCATATGCACCCATGCAAAGCACGGCGCGTCTCCTCGCGGTGGCTTGGGTGTAACAAGCTATGCTGTAAGGGGAGCCTTCAGAGTGTTCTGACTGGGCGAGAGACAAGTCCGAGCAAGACTGAGCATAGGCTCCAAGAGCCTGTAAATGTACACATATTTTTTAAAACGTACTATAAAAATACTAAGTTTCCCACATAACCCTGAACCTGTAAAAAATTGAACTTAGGAACAGTTTACGGAAACGTCCATGAAACACTATCAACGCCTAGATGGCATATTCGTTTTGCTGGTTGGACCCATCCTTAGAGTACTAGATTGAAGGCTTTTTTAACTCAAGAATCAGTTACAGCCTCTTCATCTCACATTACTAGAGTTATTGCGAAAGGCTCCCGTATACCTTAGCTTAGTGATGCGAAAGCGTCACAGATGGCACTGACGTTTGTTTTGGTTTCTATGAAAGCCTTGCGTAAAGAAGTAATAAAAATACGTAGAGCAAATTGCCATGCCAACCGCTATACTGAGCTATGGTATACAGAAGCCTTAAACTCACCAAATACAGTAACCTTGATACCACTTGTCCGTTGTTTTCTAGTTCCACACTCATTTTAAACATGGCTTGTAAGCTACGGTACGCATATTGAAAAAAATACTTATCTCCAAAATGAGTAAGGTAGATCTGGGATCTTTTGTTTCCATCAGGTGGCGTTTGGTCCATTTTTGTGTCAGGAGACAAAGCTTTTAACGAAGCTCTTAACCCAACAATTGCTCCCTAGCCCCTAGTACAGAAATGTAGCCCTAACCCGTTTCCGCGCACAGATGGCGTCTCCTTAGTCTTATACTACTGCCCCTTACACGCTCCCGTGCCGTTTGTTCCCCGCAAGAACCCGCGACGCCCATCGATTCTGGCGTGTTAAATGACCCCAAAACAAGCATGTCACGCAAAGCTTTTCTATCGCAATTACCCACGCAATCGTACCTCGAGTCTTAGAAGGGGTTCGTCTACTTGTCTATCTCACTCTAAAAGACGAGCTAACTAAAACCCCCGTCGACTGTTCCATAAATAAACAGAAATGAGGAGCAAAATAGAAAGAAACGAGAGAAAAATACTACAATACATAATAAATCAATTCGCTCGCTTCCATAAGTCTCCCAAACCCCCCAAAAATCATGATCTATGCTATGTATTACACCTCGTCCTTGTGCATACAACCCAGCACCTAATTTGTCGCTCTGTTACGACCCGAGACATATTTTTTGCAATTCCAAGAGCAAGCATATTCAAACGGAAATAAGCTTTCTCGACCCCCCCCCCCTTTCTTTCCATTTTAAATAAGAAATCTAGAAGAAAAACCCCCACTGACATGGACAAATCTCTTTCGATTACCTGGCTCTGTTTGGCTATCAAACCTAATAAACGTGAGCCCAAATTCCTCTTGCACTAAACCATTGGCCCCAACGGTCAGTAATACCCACCTTTACCAAGTACTGGACGGTGGGAACGAAAGACATAAAAAAGACTACAACCAACTGGAGATGGTTTTTCTTCTGATCGCTCTCGATTCCGATCCAAGTAAAAGAAAATCAGGTGCAAATACCAACTCCTGGTACTTGTACTCCTGGTACTTGCCCCGCAAGGAACAAACAACACAACTTCATCGAGTACCCAGCGAATAGATTTTTAATTTTTTTTAAATTAGGTTCATCTTGATTTACGTGCTTTTTGGAAAGAACAAAATAAAGGTAGACAAAAAAGCATCGGGGCCATTTTGCCCGTCTGCAGAGGCGGGAGCCATAACTTCCGTTATCAAGGATCACAAAAAGAAAAAAATGGGCCAAAAAATGGCACTTTTTCGACAAGAGAGGACGAGATTGGTCGTATATATTTGCTTCGGGATAAAGACAAGGTGTCGCATAAGACACTTTAAATTACGGTTTATGCATTATAGGGAAACTAAAAAAAAAACTAAAAAACTTTAACCTCCTCCCCTCCAGAGGATTTTTGTCGTGCTGTAATAGAAATAGGGCACACCACGTCAATAAAGACGTCGACAGAGAAGAGACAGCAAGCAAACTCCTTCATATATATACTTTTCTCGATCACTTACGTTTTACTACTATAACCACCCCAAAAACCTCCTCCTTCGCCTTTGACCATTTTTGCTCCCTATTTCTTGGGGAAGCTGTCTTAACGAGCTCATCTCCAAACACTCGAGTGCCCTTGCCATTGCAAAACTCGATAGTATGGTCCCCCCAAACATAGAACCCTAACACTCTTAGCCCAAAGAACATTGGGTACAATGTTATGGAGCTTGCTAGGGAGTACTAAATGACAAGCTCACTGCTGCAACTTTAGATCCCTCTTCTCTGTATCGCCCACGAATTTCTTCTCACCAAATCGAAAAAGAGAACAAATTCCTGCAAAAAGGCAACTTTCGATTTAGTATAACCGTCACCGCCGATCTTGCATTTTCTTAGCACACAATTAACCACATTCACTCAAACTAAAACTTTCAATTACAATGAAAAATATAATCTCGATACTTTCCTGGTGACGTCATCGCATCCCAAAATTAAGAAACACAACCAAGTCCTTAACTTCATAGTTCAACTCTTAAGACTACTTAAATACAGTAGATGCTGCTTATTGTGATTACGTTTGTCAAGTGAATACTGATGCTATTAAGCGGAGATTCTAATATCCGAAAATCGGAAATATGCAATAGAATGCTACGATTAATCGGCCCGTGAAACGAACTGGCTTGTTTAAACGAGCTATGGCTAGTTATCCTAGTCCCAATAGATGCGGAGATAATTCTTCTAGCAGTTTAGAGCCGTAGGGCATTATGGGCCAATCAGCTTTCACTAGTCTTAACTCTCCAACGTCGCACGTTAAAACCCTCGCGAAAAATCCAGTTTTATAGTGCTTAATCGATCCTCCACTACCGTTTGACGTAAAAAACGCTCCTTTTCACAGAGATCATAACATTTCTTTGCGTTACGAGAGTAAAATATTAAAAAAAAACAAAAACAAGCCACTTACCAAAAAAAAAAATCCCCCAAGATATTTTTCGCATTCCCCCCACGTCAGTCTCTGCATTCAAGCCTTTCTCAGCACATTCCCATACTCACTTTTCTTCCTTTAAAAAAGAAAAAAAAAATCTTCGCATTCAGAACCAAACGCGATGGCTACGTCACCCTAAACACCCCGAAGATCCATTTCCACGTCTCAGTTTTAACTGCACAACTTCCATGAATTCGTATAAGATGGCGTTTCGCACGAAATCGTCATAAATACGTGGCTCAGCACCCCTCCAGGCTATGAGCCATGCTTAAACCCCTTACTATTGGAATTGTCAGCTTTTTACTATCTTTGTAGAAATGTTTCGGCGTGAATTACCGTTTTCCCACACAACAACAGAGCCTTAGAAGGAACGCACGAAACGTGATATGTGGTGTGAACGGGGACCAGGTGGGTAAATCAAACCCCTCCCCCTTTACCCCCCACCTCTTTTCGCTTATATAGAACCCCTATTGTTGCCTCTTTCTCGATTCGTTCCAGTACTACTAGTATACTCATCCCCAGACACGTGCGAAACTCGTAATTCACACCAGATTACAGAAGAATCCTTCCGGAAAAAAGGGGAAAAATCATCCCTAGAAATACAAATAAAACCATATTTTTCCACACAACAAAGGCGGGTAATGATCCTGGGTCTGCAAGAGTTGTAAATCTATAAATCTCTTTGGAAAAAGGAAAGCATTCAATTTTTTTCCCAGCTCAAAACTGTTAATATTTCTCGTTCTTTCTTCAGACTAAAATAAAAACCTTTGCGCGGTTTTTCTTTTCTGCCAGAAATAGAAGTAATAATACCTAGAATATGAATTTCTCTCCCTACAGACGCACAATGGCAACAATACTCTCTGATCCTTTACCCCCCAAAAAATCTAACTCGAAAAAAAATATTAAAAAATGGCACTACAACAACGAACCAAACTATTGAAATTGTCAAACTCGGATCAAAGAAATTTTGCAAAATTTTCTGCAATGTAAATTATTTGAACTACGATTCAAACATCTGACTTAAATTAATTCCACAAGGAATTTAAAGCAAGAAAATTAAGGTGAAGGTATTTTGAACAATTTGCTTCCACTGTTGATTTTTTTCCTCGCGAAGAAAAGAGACATTTGTAAAAAGAGAATGAACAGAAAAAAAATTCCGTGGGAAATTCATTACGATCGGTGATAGTGGCCAGTATTATTGGCCTCGCGGGTACCGGTGGTAGCCCCCGAGTTAGTATGGTCACCCCGCATAAAGGCGGTAAGGTTGCTCCAATGATTAAAGCCGCTTTGTATATGTTGAATATGGACTTCCACGTGGTTCCGAAACGAAGTTAAATTACTCGGTTCAAGTTTGGTCCGCAAATCACCTAACGTTTCCTGCAGCGCTTGCAATTCGTACGCTTGTCGATCGGTTTCGGCAAGGCACTGTTATGGGTAAAAATAAACGAATGGAAAAAAATTGCAGGTTTTCTATCATGTGCATTTTTTTTTACTATTTGTACTAATTTAAAATTGTGGTAATTCCGAGGATAACCAAGGGATATATCGAGGTATTGCCCACCAGGAGGACGTTAAGAAACTGAAATAGAAGAAGTTATCTTTTACCTTGATTTGCAGCATGAGGGAAGTGAGACCGGTAATGAGAGCGCTAATTGAGGAAGCCGTTTCGGGAGGAGTAGCAGGTGCCGCTATTCTGGCCCGCTTGGTGGCAGCAGCTGCCATGACCCGCTGTGCTTCCTCGTAACACGTCTGTCGGATGGTGTCCGGTCCGTCCATCAGCAGCAATCCCATATCTAAAGTCGACCAGAGCTAGAAACATTGTAGAGAAAAAAAGAAGTAGAATCTTGCAAAATTAGCAAATACAACACTAGTTACAGACTTAAGAGCTAAGACAATTCGTGTTACATTTTGCATGATTCATTAAAAGGACTTCTACCAAGTTCCAAAGCAATAACGTTTCAGGTACTTGCAAGAAAAAAAAATGGCCCAGACCCCAGGTATTTTTCCCCCCAGATGTTTTCAATTATAGAAATGGTTCTGATGCACTGCGTAGTGGAACGGGGGTGCATTAGGTGCACCGAATATGCCAAACTGCATTTTCATAACGAGAATAAAAGCAATGGCTAAAAACATGAAAGTGTTACACACACACAAACCTAAAAAGAACATCAAGATTTAATTAACTTAATACCTTGCATAATCAATGACAATTAACCTTCACTTGCTCAAAGGCATCCCGTGAAAGTGTTCGTTAACATGTCAATGAATTTCCTAAACTTACTCGGATAAATAGTTTAAAAAACAGGGATATGGAACGACGCACAATCCCTTTCAAAAACAATTCTCCAACTTATATCCAAGTTAAAAGAAAACTTCGCAAACTTGTTACCTTTAAGTGATAACTGATTCATGATGGTGAGCGACTTAACAACTGCACAAGAGCAGCACAAACTTGGCGCTTTGCTTTTCAACAACAATTTTAGCACGCAACTTCTAGAAGCGTTTGCGAACGTTTCGAAGTGGCGTCACTTACTAGCGTCACAACAAGCCCGTTGCTAGGGCAACGCGGCAAGGTTTAAAAGTCTGGGCGCGCTTTTAGCAGCCAATCAGAGCCAAGTTTTTCCGAATGAACGCTCTCACAACAAAAAGCAAAATACAGAACCTTACTTGCGCTTAAAAAAAATCTACCAATAAGGACAGAAAAACCTTTTTGGCTAACAAAGCTAACTAATTAATCTACAGTCTTACTCTCCCGTCCAGTTTCAAATTCCACCTCAAAATCTTTATTAAAAAATGGACAGGGGAAAAATGCCCGCCACCTCATCTTAATTAGGTTTTTAATTAGCGTAAGTATTTGATTCACAACTTATCTCTACCGTTGTAAAAATTCCCCATGCATGCGAAGGAATTCAAGAAAAAATATTTAGTTATCTCTTACTTAAAAAAGAAAAACGGTTGTAAAAAGGACAAAAAATTGGAGAATTAGATCAAACGCTTTGCAACAAAAAATGAATATTTGGAATGTTGGCTGGATAAAACTCACCTCCTGACAATGTTCCCTGACTTGAAGGAGTAGCGAATTCAACTGTCGATTCAATCCCTCCAAATCGAGAACCACTCTTGCATACATCCGTTGAAAATCACCACGAATTTCTTCATTAAATGATTCTCGTTTTTCAGCTTCTGCGTTCATCTCTCGTAACATGGATATCTTCTTCTTTTTACTCTCCAGAACTTTGGTCAGTTGTACCTAAAAAAAAAAATAACGAGAACAATTATTTCCTATTTGAGATAAAAAACGAGAAAAATAAATCTTACGATTCGCATAAGGAATGCCACCGGGTACTCGCCCAACGTACTGTCCAATCTAGGAGGGCGTGGCTTAAGTGGCGAACTCCCCCCAAATAGTGGATCACCACTTATTAAGTTGGGTCTAGGAGATCCGGGGATGCTTTTGGCCATAGGACTGGCTAACCCGTGAGATTGGCCAGGCGGTATTGGGGATAGGAAAGGTATAGAAGATGAAGACAATGTATTAGCATTTGAAGGCGACGACGGAAAAGGTAACGTTGACGTGGACGAATTCAAATAAGCTGGCGGACGAGGGCGAAATCGCTGCGTCAAGCTTGTCAACGATATCATGTCTGGCGTTTCATTAGACTGAAGGAAACCAAAATTAGTACCTGGAAGGTTTAAAAACAAACAAAAAAAATTACCAAGACTTCATAGTCGTGAACAGAATGGGTGCCAATACCCTGACGATCGAAACTGATGCGATACGTATTGTTGGATGTGTCAACTGCATCTACTTGCCCCATAAACAATCCATCCTTAAAAGAAAAAGAAAAATTAACCGGAATCCAAAGCCAAATTACTAAAAAAATATCTGAATTTTACATGTTTTTTTTTTTTAAAAAAAGAGCAGGCTAATTAGATCAACTTTGATGCTCCCAACATTACCTGTGGTTGTCTGAGGCGAGCCGTGACTTTGGTACCAATAGATAACGGTAAAGGTATCTCGTCTGGCAAATCCCTCGTCACCGCACTCAAATCTGTAACTTTCCTTTGCTGTAATAACCGTATATTCTTTCGTTTTCGCGCCAATTCCTCCCTCTCTTCCGTGAAGAAAGCCTGAAAAAATA
This sequence comes from Lepidurus arcticus, assembly GCA_003724045.1. Taxonomy (NCBI): domain Eukaryota; kingdom Metazoa; phylum Arthropoda; class Branchiopoda; order Notostraca; family Triopsidae; genus Lepidurus; species Lepidurus arcticus. Next base: position 52,204 of record RJJA01000283.1, on the reverse strand, counting down.
GGGCTCATTACAAAATTCGTGACGAAAACTTGCAATTGTATATACTTGTGAGCATCTCCTTGGTCTTCCCATTAATTTCCGGATGGCACACCACTCCACCCTGGTCAAACTCCGCGTTTTGAGTTGGGGAAACGATTCTTTGAGACACACCATAAAATCGTTATCACCTTCAAATAAAACCCTGCAAGATAGAGAAAAATATTAATAAAAATGTTGTTACAAAAATTGGGAATATTTGTACTTGTCGATATTGCTGTAAAACCACTCATAGCACACCCATTTATGAGCTTTGGGCAACTTGAGTAAGTTTCGTAACCGGGTTCCCAGGACTTTGGTCAAATTACGCTCTAAATTCGGGACGTTGGATTTCCGTGCGCCTCGAGTAGATATTATCGAAGGTTGTGGAGACGTCGAAGGCCCTGATCCAGCTGCTGGAGACGCTGGAGTTGAAGAAGAGGCTCTGGGCGTGGCAGAGGCCGCAGCTGCTCGCAACTTGAGCGTGCGTTTCGGCGCTGGGGGTGGAGTTTTGGCTTTGTTGGCTCTGGTATTGGGCATAGGGCGTTTCACAGGTGAAGAAGGAGCTGACACAGCTTTGCTCTTGCGAGGAGAACGAGTGGTAGGGCCCATTACTACGTTTTCATCATAAAATAAGCGGTTTTTCTTCCGTACGCGAGCAGGCTACACCAAGAAAAGAAAAGGATTCAATTAGTTTCCAGCCAGACAACTGGTTAACAAAATAGTTTTTTATACCGTTCCGCGACGGTTTAAGACCACGGAATTGCTTCCTGGTTTAACTTTGGCAGGCCGATCATCTCCCACACGTTTGAGGCCAAGCATTTCAGGCCCCAAAATCATTGGCTCATCCTCAGGATCATCTGAAGGGCAAGTGCTATCTTCTACCTTGATTTCCTCCTCGCCTTTCAAGCTTAAGCCTCCGTTTTTTATGGCTAGCAAGGCTTCGGCTGATTCAGCTGTAAAAGAAATAAAATCTTGCCATTATTTCCAAGCTAAACAATTGTTTCTGTACGAAAGCTTTTGACAACAGTGAAAGTTGGTTTTAATGTTGGCTTAATAACAATTTTTCAGGAATGTAGAAGCTCAAAGGTGAAAATGAATAAAAACAAAAGTCATGGAAAGTTTGAATCTTTGAAAATGGGCGCAGGACGCCTCGAAGAGAAATGAAGGTGGGGGGGTTGACCTTCTGCACTGACGCTTTCCATGAGAACGGCTTAATTTCGTCTTAATTACATGCACACATCACCCCCATTGAAGGGTGACTAAAAAAGCAATCAATTTGCAGTGATTTAGCTTTGATTATTCACAATTCTAAGCCTTTTTGGTACCAAAAATTGCACGTCCGAAATCCAAACTTAACTTTCAAGCGCGTCCGCCATCTTCACTTCCACTTACTGAGGGCGCTGGCGTGGCACTCCTTATTCCAGCGCGTCATTTGGATGGACCAATAGGAACCCTGCCTTCATTCCAACGTTATGCTTACCTTACGCTAGCGTGAGCGAATGGCGGGCTACCTGACGTCACTTCGACCCAGTTAGGTTGCTTTACTCGATCAACTCGAACCCTGACTGTATTAAATAGCATAAAAGGTATATATTTCCTCTATCTAAGCTGTAGTACAAGCAAATCAGCTTTATTTGTCATAATACAATCCTTGGCTAAGGCACGAACCGTTAGCAGGACGTTAACAGATGTGTAATTTTGTCTTTTTAAGAGAATCAATCACAGAATAAATAAGTCCCTGTTTGGAAAATGACAAGTTTAAGCAAATGAAACACGATTTCACTCGTAAACGACGTCTGAAAAAAGGAACTAAAATCGCAACGAAGCTGCAGCCAGAGGTGGTTGATAACGATACACCTTGAGGCAATGATTGCCCGAATCTGCGACAATAACATGTCCATCTGGACTCAAAGTCAAACCTTGTGGCCCATAAAGAGGATCTGCAGCTGTATTCACGTACTGCAAGAAAAACCCGGCACGGTCAAAGACCTAAAAGAAAATAGAAATCCATTGCCTCAGTGTCTAAAGAAAAGCTATTTTAAGGTAAAAAGAGCGCTGAAAACCGGCATCTTTTTTTTCTTGTCACGAAAACGTTTACCTGAATACGTGAATTTCCCCAATCTGCAACCAAAATATTATCATGCGAATCCACCGCAATGCCCGTGGGGGCATTAAACTGCCCACTGCCTTCTCCGTTGGTTCCGAAGCTATACAAATACTTTCCGTTTCCATCAAACACCTATAAGAAACGAAAACTTTCATTTCTTCTCTGCTTTTCCAGACTTTTGCAGTCCTTTTTTTCTTTGTTTGTTTTTCTTACTTTGACAGAGTGGTTGTGGAAATCGGAAACCACAGCCTGACCTAAACTATTGACAGCCACAAAATGCGGTCCTGCCAAATGATCCACCATAGAACCACGTGACCCGAATTTGCCCACCAATCTCCCATTGCTTTGAAAGATGTACACGCAAGACGCTTTATTATCTACAACCAAAATCCGCCCTTGCTGATCCACAGCCACGCCCTTTGGCCCTGATCAAAAGAGAATAAGGAAAGAGTAAAGTTCAGTTGGAGGTTCAATTCAAGAAAATCCAATTTTACCTAAGAGTTTTCCTGTTCCAATTCGTGAGACGAACTTGCCATTCGCTTCAAATAACGAAACCCATCGATTCTCGTAATCGGCTACCACATAATTGCCATTGGGCAATACGGCTACGCCCGTTGGTCGTTGCAATTGCCCAACAGACCTTCCTCGCTCCCCAAACCTTAAAAAAATACGTATGAAAAAAATAAATTAAATGCGCTTGAAGACACTGAATGCAAAGATAAGTTAACAAAATGTTTACATGTTTACCTAATTTTACATTCGCCAGTACTACTGAATATCTGGATACATTGGTTATTCGAATCCGCGGCTATGATTTTACCGTTTGGTGCACAGCAAACTCCCTGTGAAAAGAAAAAGATTCAAATTCTATCTTACGATAATTAAATGAGTTGAAATTACCTGAGGGTTTGTAAATTCGCCTCTGCCGCGTCCTCGCATGCCGATCCGCATAATGAGATCGTCCTGGATGGGGGTTCGCACTCGTTTGCTGGACATGGACGCCGAAGTAGAAGAAAGTCGAGAAGTAGGTCTGACACGCAAGCTGCCTGAGCGTCGAAAGCTGCTCGAGCGCGAAAAAGAGCCCAAGGAAAGGTCATCGCGAGATTCTTCTTCGTTACAAGCTCGGACCTAATTCACACATTAATTTAAGAGACAAAAATAAACACCTTTTCTCTTCTACATAATAAGTCTTTTTATGAAAGAATAAGTCTTCTGGATTGTTCCTTAAATTACATTTTCTAATGAATTGAGACAACTTTCTAAAAAAAGAACACTTCCCAATAAGTTTCGTGAGGTTTCAACCAATTCTTGTAGCTTTTAAGAGAAATTTGCGGAGAAAAACTTGACAAGAACAATGAATTTTAACCTTCTAAATATGAAAACGAAATGACGAAAATAAATAAGAAAGAGTGCCCACGAATTAGCTACAATAGATGACAACTTAATATAATTATTAATCTTCATTTAATGAATTGAGCAAGATATTTTTTAGCATTTGTTTGCAAAGGGTTTAAACTTACTTTGAATGGACTGTAGCGAATGTTTCTTCCCGCCACAAGAATGTTGACATCGTAGTGGCCTTCTTGGGGCAACATAAACAAAACCTCATAACGTCCTTCCCCTAAAAAAGCTACCTTGGGTAACGTGGGGGTGGAGGCACATAATTCTTTTAGACTATAGGAAGAATTCAGCTCACTATCTGGATGAATGGGACAAGGCGCAAAGCCCGTTTTGGGAGAAAAGAGTGTAACGGATTTTTTGGCGGTTGGCGCGAAATTTGAATTCAAATTCAAGCGAGGCAACCGTTGCTCGTGCGCAGTTTCGTTTATTGGACTGCGCGAAGATTCTGGCTGAGAAACTGACGTTTTTACGCTCAGTAAATGCTCAGGCGTGGCCACAAGTGGAGGTAAGGATGACTCGTAATCCGAAGTAGGGGTATCCGACGATTTGGATGATTCTGCCACCAAATGACTCAATTGTGATTCAAGACCCGGTAAAGTGGCGGGACTACAAACATCCGGCATGCTAATAAGGGCATGTTGGAGGGTGGGTTCGGGGGAATCCCGTGAATTCGGTTTGGATGAGGTCACACTCGCTTGTGCCGAACTAGTTTTGGCAAGCCAGTTAGGGAATTCATGGCATCGGAGGACTAATTTAACGTTCGAATCACTTGACTCCGCCAGTATCTTGCCTTGTGCGTCGCGCAAGATTACGACAACTCGGCATACGTGGTTGACGATCGTCCGTTGCGCGTCCAAGACTTCGCCTTTCGCTTCACAGAGCCAGGGCGCGACACCCGAGCTCTGGACGGTTCCAAGACTTTGCATTGCGTCTAAGAGATCTTCGAGGCCCTGTGCGTCGAACTTGAGTTCTTCGCTAGTCGCTACCACGGAAGGAATCCGAGTTGTGGCTAACCAGGTGAGTCGCTCGGTGACTTGTTTCTTGAGGAGGAGGGTTTGCATGGCTGAGCATACGTCCAAACCTTGGGAAGTCACTTGGCACAAGGTTTGTAACTCTTGGAACCAGTTCTGATAGTGTGTGAGCTTCTGCAGATGTGCAGCCTGTTTCGTATCATTAGCGTCCTGCAAATCGCGTAAAAGAACGCGACGACGCTGCTGGGCACTCCTTAAGATCAAATCCGAAGTTGATTCGATTCCCTGTTGTGCATGCGCCTGTTGATCCTCGAGTAAAGACTGCGCAGCCATCACTTGCTTCAAAGCCAATCCTAACAGCGCCACCTAGTGAATAAAACTATTAATATTTCGTCAATCAGAATGAATTAACCTAAGCAATTAATTATCTAACTCAGATTTAATCTTAATAACTCAAAGCACAACTCTTATTAGGGTAATAACTGAGTAATATGTTAAATAAATGCTTAAATAACTACTTTGTAAAGTCGAAACCGTTTTTTAAAATTACACACAATAAGATACAAACGCCAGCTGGTATGCAAATTGCAATTATTTCGCAATTTAATAAATTGTTTTCATAAATCTCTGAAATTGTATTCACCTGGGATTTGGCACGATCCAACAAATGCACTAACGTTTGTTTCTGTTCTTCTGCGGCCGCTGGCAAACGTAAAGAATGATGATCACGGTGTTCGATATCCGTACAGGAACTACAAGCTGCGACTTCACAATCGTTGCAGTAAAACTTGAGCGTTTGTCCTTTTCCCCACAAGTCAATTCACAATTATTTGCTTATTTCAGACTTAGGACAAAAAATTAATCACCGGAATGACGAGGGCACAGGAAATGAGACTCTTCTTCAGTTCCCGACTCTTCTTTGCTGATTGGCAAATCTCCTGAAGATTCCAACCTTGACTGTAACGTTTCTGGGCGCAACGTTCGAACTATGTCCATCAGTTGGATAAGAATTTCGTTGGTTTGGAGCGATAAGACCTTTGAAAATAAAAAGAAAACACAAAGTGTGATAAGAAAACACATGGGAGGTTGTCATTTTTTTGTCTAAATGTGAATGGTGACCCACCCCTTCCGGTGGCAGGATGGATTGTTGTCGGCAAACGGGGCAAATGAGAATCAAGCTTTGGTCTGGAAGATAGTCTTGCAAGCATTGTTGGCAAAACGAGTGCAAACAAGGCAAAACCTAGACAAAAGAAAACGACAAAAGAAAACGAGGGTACATAACACAACCACGTGAACTGTATGTTTGGAAATAGAATGCTCCAGCATTTCATGTCGAGAGTCATGGAAACTGGATTGTACGACTGGAAAAGAGTAAGAGGGGCTATAAAAGGATCTGTTTTCTCCCCTACCAGGGTTCAGTCGTTGACCAGCCGGGACCATGGCCAAAGGTACGTACGGAGTACGCTGTTTTCTCAAAATTTATTCGTGGTACTTAATGTAGCAGTGATAGTTTGACAAGTTGGTTTAGCAGATGGGTATGCAAGTACCTGTGTAAATGCATGTTTAAAGTCAGGCACTTGGAAAATTCCTTTGTACTAACTTTAAAGGATAGTGACTCTAATTTCGATTCTTTGTTTTCTAGTTTGGTGGGCAGTGTTTGCTTTTTTCTTGCTATTGACAGCTCAGGCACAAGCACCAGATGGAGGCGGAGAAGGAGATAACGACGGCGGTGATGGCGGCGGTGAAGCATTTCACTTTGTTCGGTTCAGACGCGCTGCTGAGGATACACCTGGCTCATACGAAGCTCCCAAGCTAGTTTACATGTACCCGTCTGAAGAAGAACCCATGCGCTACGCTCGCGACGTCGACGATTTCGACGACGACATGACGAGTAATACCAAGACTACAACTACTACACCAAAAACGAGTCAAAAAGTACGTCGTACACTTTCCGAAAGATACCGTCGTAGTGTTCCGTACCCCGTGCGATATCAAGTACCTCAGTCGTACCCTCAATCATGCATCTGCCATCCCATATACCCACCTCCCATGGAGGCGTACCCACCTCCTACGACGTACCGGCCGCCAGCCTATGAGCCGTCGTACGCACCTCCTACGACGTACCGACCGCCAGCTTACCCGGACTACGAGCCGTCTTACGCACCGCCCACGACGTACCGTCCATCAGCTTATCCTCCGTACGAGCCACAGTATCCACCAACAACCACGTACCGACCTCCAGCTTACGATCCACAGTACCCGCCTCCTCCTCCACCTTACCCCTCGCGTAATCGTCGCGACGCTGAAGAAGATGAGGAAGGCAGGCGTAACAAGTACAAGCCACACGAGTACGAACGTAAAGAGTACCCTGCCCCGGAGAAATCTTACGACTACCCACCCAGCGAGTACTCTCCTAAGTACGAAGAGGAAGAGGAGCACGAGCAGAACCACCGGCCATACCCCCCACTTGCAAAATATCAGCCCAGCAAGTACCCATCCCCTCCTGAAGAATACCCACCCAAGTACCCTCCTCCTCCGCCGCCGCCACAATACCCACCAAACAAGTACCCTCCCCCACCGCCACAATACCCACCAAACAAGTACCCTCCCCCACCGCCACAACACCAGCCTCCACAAGAGTACGTGCCTAACAAGTACCCTCGCCCCCCACCCCAAGAGTACGCACCTCCCCCTGCCTACAGTCCACCAAGTGGACCCAGGTACAAGCGTTCTACTTAAACCCTACCTCGTTTTGCATCCTATTTTATCGTATCTTAAAAATTTGTAAAAAAAAATAAGTTAATTTTACGTTGCATTAAAGGTTCATGAATGGAAAATACATTAAATACACGCTTATAATATGAAACGTTTTTGTCTTACCTTGGGTATGTTATACGTCTTTTGGCATATCGGACAGGAAAACACATCGGCTTGTAGGTACACGTGGCTTGTAGCTGTACTTGTTGGCTGATGCGTGTTTGGCGAAGTCGACTGTGTAGCCATTTTAAACCTAATAAATTACAAAAAGTTAATAAATACTAGTACTTTTACATCCAAGCATACGAAGTACAAAAGACACATGACAAATGTAGCATTTTAAACTACTTAAGATCCTAGGGATTAAAACACCAGTGAATTGAAAATTTAACCATAGTGAGTGATCCAAAACCAAATAGTACAAACATAAGTACGTGAAGTGCAATTCCCGTTTTAAAGACTCATTCCACACTTTACAGTCTATAATTACTCTCTAAGTACATTATAAGTACCTGTTCTTCCAGTAACATATATCCAAATGACTAAGTTAATGTTTCCACGTAGAAAATCCAAAGATAAACAGACTTTCCGGACCCCGAAACCGTGACTCGCCTTTAACTTGAAAGCGCAGTATACATAAAAAAAAAGGATAGGTAAAAGTATATGACATTACCCAGTACGGTACTTAAATGCTCGACATAAAAGCCAACACGTCCAAGACATTCATTTTCCCCACGTCTTTCGTCTTTCTCTCCCACCTTTACCTTCGCCACATGCTTATTATACGTTGATGGTCAGGCCAGGAAAAAGACCCAAGATAATACCCCCGTGTTATATCACTTCCGGCACCTGCGCCCTGCCAGGAGCAATGGAATAACAACACTAATAATAACGATAATAACACTAGTTCCCCAAAGTGCACAAAGCAATTCTTTTACCTGCTCCACTAAAAATCTTCCAATACGAGAAATCTAAAAAGTCCCTCCAAAAACTGTCCCACAATCAAAAATTCCGTACGAAATAATAACTATGGGAAAAACGGTCTTTTCCATTCCACGTTTTTTTCTTCCCTCCCCAAAAAGAGACCCAATAGCAAAACACTTGATACACACTAAAACCGTTCAGCTTGATTGCTCATCCGTCCAGTCTCCTTTCTTCGCCAATCTTGGAAATAAAATAAAAATAACAAAAATATACAAGTGCCAAAAAACAGCAAAAAAATAACAAACAGCAGAAAACATGCACCTCTCTTCAACCGCATTAACAAATAACTTTCTTTTTCTTTTATGGCAATGAGTAGGACGGCGGAATTCGGGTGCGAGAGCCAAACTAGCAATAAAGTAAGATCCGCGGTTTATTTTAGCTCTCAAGTGGCCAAGGCACGTGGCACTATGCATGTTCCATATGGGAAAGTACTTGAGTTCTTCCCCTTTGGCGTCTGGGCACATGTAATTTGATCGGCTTCCGACCCCCAAATTAAAAAAAAAAAACGTAGGAAAAAGGATAAAATGGAAGGAAAAACCGCACGTCAAACTGGTAACTGGAGCTTCGTTTGTACCTGAAAGAAGGTGTCTGTTTTGTTCCTGTTATAGTGTCGTTGCCCACTTGCCCAGGTGTTCCTTCTTGAAACCCTTAAAGGAAATGTTCCTTGGCTTGCTGCTATCACTTCGACGTCGTTTCCGGCCCCTGTCTGGCTCACAACTGGCCACTTGGGTAACGATGCAAAGCCAAGTTTCCCAACGTGATAATTCTAAAGCCTTGTGACGTCACACAAGCTTCCAAAGTACAAACGAACGTACATAAACAGCTGTCCTACTACAGGGTACACACCTGGAAGAGAACAAAAACCGCGAGAACAATCTTAATAATCCAGACATTATTTCTTTTTCACAAGATATACTAGCGTTTACCATTTGGCTGCCATTGATCTGATTACACGCAAGCGCAGACTCCTGGATCAATAAACGTGTACCTTAGGAAGACTATATCCTCCTATTCCGCTCTTCCTTGCGTGTCTAAGATGATCAGAAAAACCTTAAGAAAGAGTCAATATTACCAAAAAAGTTAAAAAAAAAACTTTGCCGGGTAAGTTTATTATAATTACCTGCAAATCCGCGAAGACGTAGAACAAGTTTAGGAAATACCTAACGGAAATTCAGAGAAAATTTGCAAATACAAACAGATCTCCCAGAAGAATTACTAGGAAAAGCGTTGAGCTACTCGGGAATAGGAAAAAAGTACGAAAATTGTTGGCAGAAGTGAATTTTGTTTAAGCAGGAATGTACGTTAGTTTATTCCTTTAAAGCGCGAGATAAAAAGGAAAGAGCCAAAAAGGAAACAGCCATAAAGTAGCTGAAAGGAAGTGAACGAAACAATAGGAAAAAAATTATGCAAAGTCATGGCAAAGTATTGGTAAGGGTCAAAGGCCAATAAAAAATGTTAAAAATTGCGAAACAGATTGGGTAGACGATACGAGCGACTCGGTCGACGTCGCGGGGTAAAATTCGTTCATCTTGCCATGGTAACGGAAAAGGGAAGGAACTGCCTAGTCCAAGAGGCTGATCCATAGGCGCAATGCGGTCTCCGCGCAAAAAAACAGACAATTTGTGGCGCACAGTTAAGCAGTGTTTACGTTGAGGCGAGATTTTGGTGGACATTTTGCTGTCTGGAATGTCTAAGTTGGTTCCTAATTTATCGGACCTTGTCGCATTCTTGAAAAAATAACAACAAAAAAAGCGGTTATTAGAGAGGTAGGTATAACAAACGGCGGGAAAATGGGAATGCATACCGTTATGGCTAAATGGGGCGGGTAATGATTACCAGCTTCGCTTTTGTTCCAATTGTCGAGGTATTTAATGAAGACGAACTCCGTGATAGCCAGGAACTGCAATACTAAACATCCGGCGATCCATAGATCAATGGACTGGTGGGGAAAAATAATTTAAAAAAAATTAGAAATTTTTATCTTTGGTCTTCATCAGGAGCGAAGCAACTTTTGTGCTTCGGGGAAACTTAAAGACACTTATAAAATATCAAACACGTACACAAAATCTATATAAAACCTAAACAAAAAATAATCCTGTACATTCTTTAAAAACACTTTTGAAAAAATTTCCCTTTTTACAATATCTTGCCGCATTAACTCAAGTTTCAAGCGAAGCTGGCAATAGCTTGTAAAAGCCCTCAACATATTACTGTCGAAAGCATAGTATAAAGGTATGGGTACAGTGGTATATGTGTATAACAGTGGGTACGTGCCTAACAGGTACACGGGTACGTGTATACACAGATACGTGGGGGTGTATATAACAGATACGTGGGGTGTGTATAACAGGTACATGGGTACGTGTATAACGGGTACATGGGTACGTGTATAACATGTACGTAGGTACGTGTATAAAGGTATATGTGTAACAGTGTAAACCTTAATACTGTGGTCGAAAGTGTCTATCGCAAGCAATGTCTCCAATAATCTCAAATATAAGTGAATAACACCTGTGGCGCTTGGCTTAATTTTCCATTTAAATCAAAATAAAGAAAAAAACAAGTATCCAAAACCAACCCACCTTCACGTAGGCAACTTTGGGTGCTTCTGAACGCACCGTGGACATGGTCACAAGAGTCAACATCGACGTAATCAACAAGGTGATTCTCCCGGAAATGACGTCCAAATCCACCCAAAACGAAAACCACGATAACAATACTACTAACAAGCTCGGCAAAAAAGTCTGCATCACATGGTGCCCCAATTGTCGTTCAAAGCGAAAATAAGTCACCAATCTTGAAAAGTTCCCTTTCGCCAAGAAACAAAACCATTTGAAAAATAATAAAATAGAGAGAAAAAGTTTAGAAAAGAAAGAAAGAAAACCCACGTATTTTGCCCTAAATTCCACAAACAAATCACCTCCAGTTGGTCTCCGATGAAAGAAACTCGTCTTGTCCAATGGTTGACGAAGAATGTACTGCATTAAACGCAAATCTGGGTTCACCGTAATGGTATCCTTCTCATTTTCCCACCGCAAGTGCACTCGTCTGTTGTTGTACAAAACTTGCCAGCACAGATGTTAAGGAAAGAAGGTTAAGTTTGACTTAAATAAGAAAATCGTATAATATAATTACAGCTTTCGAGGTTCATGGGACAGTGCTGCACGTCAAAAGGGAAATCCCGGAAATGCATTTGACAGGCCAGGATGGCGTGCAATCGGATGATATATTGCACCCGGCCATTGCTATGCAATGTTAAACTGGAACTTTTCTCGTTGAAATCCTTTATTTCTATTAGGAAAATTTTTAGATTTTTTTTGTTTCCTTAGAACGTTAACTGTGTATCACAACCTGATATTTTCGCATTCGTAATGTACGGATCTGGGTTCCAGAAATTATCCAATGCGACGGCGGGTAAAAGAACCGAATCTGAGCCTTTTTCCAAGAACATTTTGTTCACGCGAATACGCGAATCGCGCCACGTGAAACGCAAAGTCATGTCGACCCTACGAAGAATTGAAAATACAAATTATGTGTTTTATTTTGGCGTTAATAAGATCTTCTTATTTTTCGTTATAATTAGTTTGTAAGCACCTAAAATCCATGTTTTCATATTTCACAGAATTAACGTCGATGACATAAAGGCTTACATTGACCATCACTGGGTCTTTTCCATCGTCAGGTCTCACATCTTTGAATCCATTAAAAAGCACGTACGGAAATATAAAACAATCATTAATACATTTTGCAACGAATTTAAGCTTAACTGCAATAAAACAATACGTTAACATATTACGTAAAGCCTTTTCTTTTTTTTTTACCTTTTATGTAATCTGGCGGTAAGAGCATGGCAGCAAAGGCAGGAGAAATGGAGCGCGAACTACTTTTACGGCTATGGTCTCCATAAGCTCCGTAACTAGTTGAGAAAAAAAAATTGTAAAAAATTTAAAGGTTGGCAAAAGTTTTTGTTTTCTTTATTAAATACACCTCGAAAGTCCAAGAAAGAACCAATAACAACCCAAGAAAAATAAACACATTTTAAGGCCTGTATTTTTAGCGTCACACCAAAGCTATATCTGAGGAATTGGCGACGACTAATTTGCAACAACTTGCGAACTTTAGCAATGGACTTGTGCAATTTAAGGGTTTCCCAGGGTTACTGCTGTATTGACCTGTTTGGTACACGGTGTCCACCACTAATGTCCTTTATGTTAGACCAGGTGCGCGACACGCGCATGAAGGAGGAGTAAAACGAAAAAAAAAATATAGAACAGAACAGATGAAGTGTTCTGGCTCAAAAACCCCTATGTCAATTATGCATATACTAATCGAGTAATTGATTATTTATAGTGTAGTAATAAGCTCCAAGTTCAAATTTCGCTATCATTATAACAAAGAGCGCGGGATATGTCTGAAGATGAGCTATATTGCCTTCAGTAATTCGAAAAATGCAAATTATTTTTTCACCTACGTGATAAAAGCAATATTGCATATTTGGAATCTGTCATGCCCTGGACAATATTTTATATTTTGATAAAAATTTCACGCAAATTGAATACGTGGTTATAAAGCTATCAGCTGCTTGCCTTTTTGGTGTGCAGAGAAGCACTGCGCGCTGCAAAGCAACGAAGCACAAAGCAGCAACAAAGCAAGCTACAGTGTAAAAGCTCTACGATAATTGGAGCCCTACTTTCAGTGGCGGCATTTGGGGGTGCAATTGCACCCCCTGGCTTCGAAATGTTGCGTTCGATAAAACGAACTCCGGATAAATTGACAAGATTTCCGTCTGGGGGAGCTGGGTTTGCACCCCTAGCCTAAATCTGAAATGCCGCCACTGCCTACTTTTTTTCACAAAAATATATCTGGTTCTTTTTGTTAAATCTTATTGTAAGGTTTTTGTTCGGAAGTACTTTTGAAAGTAAGTTATTATCGCACTGAGTCCTGGATTTGTATAAAGTAAGACGTTTTATATACAGTTTGACGGGCGAAAGTTTAGCATTTTCAGGGTGTTCCTCTATTATACCTGCGCGTGCTTGCCGTTTTAACATTACGACAGACGCTATTCTTACTTAATTTACTTGAATTTAAAATTCGTACGTTATTCGATCCATATCCTGCTAGATCTAAATCAAACACGAAATGGATTTAAACTTACCGCACTGCTGATGAGTAAATAAGGAACTGTTACAGGGACGCATCCTTTTTGAACGTGCGTAATACATAGCAAGTTGTTGGCATTTTGTTTCAGATTTATCACAAGTTTAAATTAAGAAGGAATCAAAATCGAAGCAACTTTTTAAATAGAATCCACATCTTTTAAATCAACAAAACACACGCAGCATAAGCAGAGAAATATAGAAGAATTTATTACTAGTTTAGTGTAGCATTCGCCATCTAGTGCATCCAATCATTGACACGGGTCACCGGGTAATGCGCGAAATGATCTTGCGAAACTTCACAAGCGACATTTTGCGAAACTTGGTCAACGTGCGAAAATGCAATTAAACTTTATTTAAAAGCTAAATAATAAAATAATACTTACACATCCAAAAAACTATTATAACCTGAACCAGCCCTACTTAAATGAAAATGTGAAACATTTATTATATTATAGTTAGCTTAATACATTAAATTATGAGTATTGAAGTATTTCAGTATGTAGTATATTCTTTAAATAATAACTTTAATTTAGTAGTTTTTAAACCAGATAATATATAAAATATAACGTATTTATTGTCAAAATAGGAATTAAAAATTATAGTTGACCACTTTAGTTCGCTTTTCACCAATTCGCCGCTCGCCTTGTTGGCGCCTTTCTGGATTGTAATATGTTTTGGAGCTTAATTATCTTTTTTAAAATATGTCTGATAAACTCTCAGCTAGTGATGTAAGTCTTAATGTTTTCATAATGCTTAAATGACTGAAACTGATATATCACTTTGTAGATTAAAGAATGGCTCAAAATGAAAAGCAATTGCGACCAAATTGACCCCGAAGTTACCAAAAGTTACTTAACGGAAGATTTGGACAATCCGCTTTTACATGACTTGGTACAGAACAATCACGTTGCTCGAATGGTGTCAGAAGAGAAGCTCCAGTTAATAGAAACGCTACGTGAAGAATTAGCCACCTTCAGTATATAACACCGACTAATTCGTCACTATAATAATTGAATCTAATCGACTAAAAATTCCCTTTATATTTCTAGCCGAAAGCCACCTGAAAATAATAGAGAAGTTAGGCTTATCTTTAGACACTTTACCAGAGCCAATTAAGGAATCTTTGGAGGCTTTAGCATCCACAGGCACGGTAATTAATTCTGCGTTAATAATGTCTATTGTGGAGTTAAAAAGTTACAAAATTTCATTGGATGCAGGAGTTGGGGCTCCTGAAAATGACCCCTGCCACACTTGCCATTGAAGTGTCACTACTGGATGAAGAATTGGCCGCGTTGGAGTACCAATTAACCCTAGAAGATTTCCAAGGCACCAAACTCCAATCAGAACTAACTGAAGCTCTTCACACACAAGAACTCATCGAAAAGTACTCAAAATCACTGTAATATTATTTTTCTTAACTTTGTCTCTGTTATACAGCCTGCCGAATCTAAGCTGTAGTTCGCAAGCTGCCCAAACTGTCAAGGAAATGGACTTTTTCCCCAAGAAAATAGCCAATTATGAGCAGAAACTGATTAAATTAAAAGTGTGTGAATTATCGATATAAATCATGACCTAATGAATCATTATTTTCCCCCTTTATATTAGGCTCAGCTGTCGCAAAGTGGGTACGAACCAGCATTCCAACACGAAGTCTTAGTTAAATACGGCGAAGATGTTAAAAAACTCCATTTGGAATGCGCGAATTTGCAACAGAAACTCAATTCCTTCGCGAATTTACCTCCAGATTCCAGCTTAGCTTTGGATGAAATTAACTCTGCTCGGGCAAAGTTGCAGGATTTGGAAGAACAGTTTGCCCAGAAAGTTGAAAACCTTCTTCTGTAATTAGAGAGAAGATTTATTTTGTTAAATTTCGTTTCTATATTTAAAATATAAATAAAACTCTCAGGCATGCAATTATAGCAATAAGCCTTCTTTCTAGGGAACGTTATTTGTCTGTATTCCGTTTTGTAAAGTAAAAGATGGGTAAGGTAGGGGTAAAGGAAGACTTAAAAAAAAATTACGATAACTAGTCTAACAAAATGGCACATGTGGCGCACCTAAGTTATAACCGTAAATTAAAGATCTCAAAACTCAAAAAATAAAACCGCCTTAAAATCCGAAAAATATCAATGCAAACCATTATTGCACTTTTTCAGTCAAAGTCAAATTCCTGCACTGAGAAGACAAGAATGTTTTTTGTTAAATTCCAGGTCCTTTTACTTATAAATTCGAAATTCTTATTAAATAGCTATCTGTAGGGATTTTTTCTCTTCATTTTTCTTTCCAAAAAACTCCTCAATGGCAATGTCGGGCTTTCTGCAAAAGTAACTATTAGAAAAAATTTCTATTGCTTCCGCCTCAGATCCTGCGCTGCTCGGTAAACAGACGGTGGCAATCGCCTTTCTTCAGTAACAAACACAATCCCAGACACACTAAAAATAGACGCATCTGAAAAAAATAGACAAAAAAATCTCATATTAACCCTTTGGACTTTTGTCAATCATTTCTTGATTAAAGCGGAAAGTAAACTTGACGTTTTTGTACCTTCTGACAAGTGTTCCAATTGAGCAGGTAAGTCTTGGAAAAATTTGTGTTGCATGGCAGACAGAGCAGTTAGCCTGGAGTTTGGCTGCAATTGCAACAATTTGAGCGCCAACGCTTCCGCTCCGTTGACATCATAGAGTCGAGGGAACGCGTGACCTAGTTTGACCCCGCGGTGGAAGCGAAAGCGCTGAGGTTTGTACAAGGGCAAGGAGGAGACACCCGGCCACGTGGCTTCGGTGGGCGTGCCCAGCACACGCCAAATCCGATCCAATTGGTCGTAAGCGTCGCGGACGCCAGGAAAAGCGGGGGCACCGGTGAGCATTTCCAGGAAAATGCAGCCTACGCCCCACATATCTAGCGGTGGGCCGTATTCCGTGAGTCCGAGGAGAACGTCCGGGGGTCGGTACCATAATGTGACCACTTCTGGGGAATAAGTATGCGAAGGAACGGACTGGGCTCGCGCCAAACCTGTCAAATGCGAACAAAAGATCCATATTTCAACCTAAGCAAATTCGTTTTCGAGCTCGAGACAACAATGAAACATATCCATTAAGTTTTGTAAGTCCAAACGAAGAAAAATGCATGAATATGAACTAGGAAAACCCTGCGAATTAATGGGCGTTAACGCTTAAAAAGGAAAGAATAAGTAAGATTATTTTAGCATATTCGCCGAAGGTACATTTTACTTTACAAAACAACACCCTTGATCAAAGCCGCGTTCGTATTGTCCCTTCAACTTCAACTTAGAATACTAAACTTCCTTGACTTACGCTTATAAGCGTTCGTTTGAGTTAAAACTTCTAAAGTTTACGGAAGTCGACTTGGAATGTCCAAGTCTTGAGTCCTAAACGAACGTTTATAAGCATGAGTTCACAATTGTTCCACCCATTGGGCAATGTTGCTATTGCTTGTCGAAAATAAACAATATACGAATTGTTCATTTTTCGAGAACGGATTTCAATACCAAATTCTTGTTTTTTTCTACGGTGTAGTTAATTTCTTCCATTCTTGAATTAGTTTGTAGTATTATCCGGATAATTTAATATGTGACTGAGGAAGATGTTGACGGAATAATTGTCTCTCACTGGTTGTTTGCAACTTACGCTCATGCTTCTTGTACCAAAATTCAATACTTCCGAGGAAAAAATCGTTGATTGCCGATTACATAATTAAAAGAACGACTAAAATACATTAAAAGTCGCGTATTCTTAAAAAGTACGCAGTCTCTCGGCATGTGCGTAATAAACAAAGGAAATAAATAAACAATGAGGCGGGGTTAAGTTAAAGTCTGGGCATGACAAATAGGTTGGTTCCTTACCAAAATCCGCCAACTTGAGTTCTCCATTATTGGTGATGAGTAGATTTTGCGGTTTTAAGTCGCGATGTAGTACTTTTCGCTTATGCACAAATGCCAATCCACGTAATAGCTGGTACAGAAGTAGTCGAACATTATTGGGCTGTAAACCCCCTGGGTGCCGTTCCAAATATTGCGATAAATCACTAGCCTATCCAGAAAATCCAAAAAACAAAAGAAAGGAAATTAGATAATGATCCTTCCTTTTTCATCAGCTCAAATTACAATCTGCCCCCGAAAAAAAGAGAGTATTATACAATCCTGCATGACGACCCTGATAAGGAGCAGCTAACAGTAACAAAAAAAAGGAAAGAGGAAACGTAAAAAATCCCCCTCCTTCTTTCCCATCTACTTACAACGAACTCGAAAACAAAGGTTAACGACTGTGGCGTGTGCACGATATCATGTAACGTGACGATATTGGCGTGTTTCAACTCTTTGAGTAAAGACGCCTCTCGTATAGCTGTAAAAGGGGCGCCTTCTTCCGCCTGTAAACGAATCTCCTTTAACGCCACGATTTGACCAGTCAAACTACAAGGAAAAAGGGAAAAATACACGATAGATCGCCCAGCAGCATACGTTTATGTGGTTGGAATTAAATTTCTACGAAGTGTGTATACTTGCTATATCCTTTGTACACGGTAGCATAGGAGCCTTCCCCCAAGGGTTCTAATTTTACGTAAGCTTCAAGTTTACCAAATGGAGAATCTCCCTAGAGGAAAAAGGTTAGAAATAATCGTCTTTTTTAAAGTTTTCCCCTTTTTTGCTGCTTCCTTACCCCAAATGCAGAATATCGTTTCGAGCGGCGGTTTCCCGACACAAGTTGGGGATCTCGTTCAGGAACTTTTCCTTTGGTAGCCTCAACACCATTGCCCGCCCCTACAGCCACCAAAACTTGTGAGGTAAGAACTTCTGAGCGTGGTCGAGCGGGTTTTTTCTTAGAACGTCGTAAAATAACTTGGACTCCTGAAGACCAAGTTTCTTTGTCGCGTAAATCTCCTGCAGAACCTGACGCCGAACCGGAGCCCAAGCCCGAGTCTCGCGTCGTTGGTGGGTCGTTGGGACGTGTGGGCGTGGCTACGTGAATGGGCGTGGTCGAAATGGGCGGGCCGTCTAATAAGCGGGAATCGCTGGCGTATTGGGAATGCCGACATAAGTTAGATACTACTGGATCTTGACCTACTTCGTCTAGTCCATTTCCAGCACTTAATCTCAAATGGACCCAACCTAAAAATAAAAAACCGCAAAAAAATAAATTCGCTGGAAATTCCAATATAACTTTCGGGAGTTAAAAAGGAGGAGACCGAAGCTTAGAGAAAAAAAATAGGAGACTGTTTTTTTAAGACGTATACCTTTTTGTAATTGGTCTGGACCGTCTAATCGGTCCAAATATTCGTCAGAAAAGCCATTGGGAAACGGTCGATTCCGAGATTTGGGAGGTTTTTCAGTACTGGAATCTTTGGCAAGGGCTGCAAGACGACCGAAAGATTGGCTTAACCTTCGGCGTAGCTTTTGGACGCGACTCAGCTTGCTGCCTTTACGAGGAATAACGCTACCTAAGCAGAAAACGGGAAAGTTTTTTAAGAAGGTTCCCTATAGAAAGACGAGACATGTTACAAAACCATGAGACCCTAACTTAGAAATTAGTCAGAAGTTTGCTAAAAATTCGCGTTAGTAAAACAGAGATTATGTCGGCTTTTTCATTTAACCTGAGATGAATAGCAACATAGCAAATTTTAAAATTAACTGCATATTTTAAAATTAATTTGTTCAGCTTATCCTGGAAGATCAGCAATATACTTGAGTTCCATGTCGTTAAATATATGTAGTAAATTGGACCACTTTTTGGATGTTGT
This sequence comes from Lepidurus arcticus, assembly GCA_003724045.1. Lineage (NCBI taxonomy): Eukaryota > Metazoa > Arthropoda > Branchiopoda > Notostraca > Triopsidae > Lepidurus > Lepidurus arcticus. The sequence goes on along the minus strand of RJJA01000283.1, from coordinate 33,053 downwards.
CTTAACAAACGTTAGGTTTTTGTGTGCATAAAAGGCGAGTAAGTTAAGAAAGAAACAAGTATACACGTACTATCAATATCTTGTTCTTCTACTGTCTCCACCGGGTTAGCTTTGGTATCTTCAGACTCCGACGCCATTTGGTAAGCAAATTTCAAATTCTTCACAGTTGCGAATCTCGATTTGAGGAATTTTTAAGATAAGAGAGGACGGCCGAGTGATTTCCTTAAACTTGGTTTGTTGGTTGAGTTTGAGTAAAACCAGACTTAGACGGAATACAATAAGTAGGGAGCAGTGCCAGGACGGAAGTATGGGTGTGCATGATGGAATATAAGTTAATAAATGAGGAAAAGAGAGCACCAAAAACTAGTTTACGGAATCGTAGGAATGTTAAAGAGCTGATTGAGTATAAAATTTTTATAAATTTCAACTTTCGGGGATTTAATTCGTATACGAAATAGAACGGCACGCGCACACGGAACTCACACACAATCAGACAGGCAACAAAAGGAGAGCACCAGAATCACTTGAACGTTGACAGAACCCGCAAGAGTTCTGAAAATGCACCTCCCACTCACTGATTATCGATTGGGGAACAACATGGCTGACCTAATTAAGCTAATTATGGACCAAAAAGCCTGCCGCCAACGCCCGTTTTCCGGTCCTAGCTCTTTTCTCGTTAAAATCAAATAAACAAGAGCGGAAAAATAAAAAAGTGGGCGTCTTGTCACAGACTAGTTCGCATGACAGATCACTTCTCATATTCCGCTCCTAGATGGCTTTCAAGGGGGGAATTCTAATCTACGATCCGCACCTCGCGAACTACTGTCTTACCCACAGTATAAAGGTTTTCAATGTAAACTTTTATCAACTATAAACCTTTGTACAAAGGTTTACGATCTAAACTTCAACCCTGTGTTCTAATCCGTGACATCGCAACCTAAAAAAGGGAGTAGTCATAAAAGTTACGAGTCAAGGCCAGTTACCCTTCCCTAGTTATAGGGTAGCCTAGGGTAAAAAAGGAAGAGCCCCAGGCGAAAAAGAACGAGGGATTGTACGGGGATCAAAATCGTCCCTAAGCTTCCCATGTAAAAAGTCTCATTTTCTATACCAATCAAAAAGCGTAGGGGTGGGTGCCGGATATTTTGAACGAAAATGTTACCCTTACTTAATCTCTAACGTAACTGTATCCACGAAACTGTCGAATTCAAAAACATTCTTTCAAATATTGTGTATTTAACGTAAGAAACTTTTAAGACACAGGAACGAATTAAGTAAAATAAAACGGACACTCATTTCCGGGGTTTAGGTTTACCCCGTCCATGTGGTCCACGCTTGCCTTTGCCCTTAGAATTTGTCGATTTGGCAGTAGGAGTTGAGGCTTGAAGATCATCCGAATCGGATTCCAACTTGGATTTCTTGCCTTTCGTTGTCTTGGCAGAACTCGTCGCCCCATATTTGGCAGCTAAGCCATCCAGGAACGAGTCTGCTTCCTTGGCTCGATCCTCTCGTCTTTGCAGGATAAGTTTAGATAAAGCATCTTCATCTTTTGCGCCGTTCTTGAGACCCAATTCTTCAGCCAGTTCTTCAGCTTCCTTTGCTTCGGTTTCCGCCTGAAAGAGAATATATTTGTCACAAGAAAAAAAAAAAAACTTTTAGCTTATATTACCTTACGCTTACGAGCAGTACGTTTCCTCTTGGATTCTTTGAACGCGTCTAAACGTGGCAATTCACCACTCTCAATCATAGCTTGAATAATGAGGCGGAAACGGTCATCTTCATCTAGGCGAGCACAAAGCACGTGGTTTATAATGTAATCCATATCCCCTTTGCCTTCTAGATAAAATTTCTTGATGTCAGCCTTCTCTTCTGCCGAGTCTTTGTACTCCTTTTCAAAACGTGCGATATCTTCCTCAGTCACTTTCGTGAACATCAGACGCCAATAATCTTCCCAGTCTTTGTCCTGAGCAAGGAAATCTTCATCATCCACGGAACCCGTCTCGTCATATGCAGCTTTCTTTTCCTTATCGCTTAAAATGGAGTATATCTTGCCCAACGTTTGGAATTTTTCAGTGGCTTCCTTCTTTTCTGACTCGTCCACTCGATCGGGATGAACTTGCAAGGATATACGATGATATGCCTTGCGAACTTTTTCAAAGATAAGATAACGGGTAATAATTCGGAAATGTGGAAGGAAAATAATTAATTATATTTACTTTCACTAATGGGAGCATTTTTATCTAACTTCAAAATGCTGTAAAAGCAATCGATCTGATACAACCTCTTACATGCATCCAAAATACCCATTTCTGTTTAAAATCTAAGTAATACCATTGTTTAATCATTTTCCATCCATTTAAAGTATAAAAACCTGTTATTACATATTAGTAATTAGTATTACCATAGAAATACGAAGAATTCTGAAAATATCACCGCTATAGTATAATCACTGAAGTCAAATAGCCGCGAAAACAGCTTTAAAATTGTCTGGACCTGTGATATCGTTAGTACGGTACTCCTTCTGATTCTGATAGAATAAGTCGGTATCGATTATTAAGCACAATTGCTTGCTAAATTGGGTGGTAGGTAAATTGCGAACTCTAGACGGCGAACTCTTGAAATGCTCAACCAAATTGAGGTAAAAGCCGAACCCTAAGGGCGAAAACAGGGTAAAAGGCAAATGAAGGCTCTGATAATATATAATGATAATAATTGCGGTTATATGGCATTATTAGTGCTATTTCCGTGTTCACCTTTATTCTCCGTTAGCCTTTTATCAACAATCGTTCGGTGTAAAAAAGACGAAATGGTTTAGCCCGGTTTCGCCACACGTGTTCGTCTTTTCAAACTTCGCCGTTCACATTACTCACCACCGCAAGGTTGTTATCGATCACAGTGACGTCATATGTTTTGGCCGGCCATGATTTCTTTTGGCTCCTAAACTCCACTTGGTTAATTCATTCAATTAAACTCGCGTGAAACTTGCAATGGAAGTAGATGACGTAGATCAGAATTTACTCCAGCAATTCAGTTGCATGGGAACCACTGATCATGATGTTCTAATAGCACAGCTCCTCAAATTGTTAGGTCACAGTATCAACGAATCTACCGCGTCCTTTTTCTTGGACATGAACAACTGGTAAAAAAAATATATAATAAATAAGTGAACGTACATGTTAAAGTTCAAATATTATTTTAATGTTTTTCTAGGAACTTGCAGGCCGCTGTTTGCTCCTATTTGGAAGTCCAGTCGTCCAACAAGTTGCCTTCAATGGCGTTTATAAAAGATGTAACTATTGGAGAAGGAGAGAGTGTTCCACCTCAAACAACGTATGTAATATACACTAGATCTTTATTGTGCTTTTTTAAACGAATGCTTTAGGTTTATGAAGACATGGTGTTTGGGGAATAATGGCGATGAACGGTGGCCAGAAGGCTGCCAGCTGTGCTACACTCAGGGGATTCGATTAACCACGCAAGAACGCATTCCCACACCTGCCTTATACCCTAATGAAACGGCAGAGATTAGCGTAGAAATGGCCAGTCCAAATGAACCTGGCATGTATGAAGCTAAATGGAGAATGGCAACAGCCAATGGTTCTTACTTTGGCGGTAAAACCTCAAGATTTTTGGATCCAATATTAATTACTAATGATTTATCTTTTGGTAACTTTTGTCTTTAGAGACAATTTGGATCATTTTATGCGTAGCAGAGGGGGGTACCATGGCTGTAACGCAGCAATTATCTCACTTTTCAGCTTTGGGCTCGCCAGGGAAGCATAATCCTCCCAAAAATCCATTCGCACCCCAATCAGATCAACGGTCTCTATTTTCTACCGTAAGTGTGTTTTAAAAGAAGGTAAACATTGTCAATTAAGATGCGTTTCTTATATAGGAAACGTCGAAACCCGAAGAAGATGCGAATATGGGTTGCTAGTTGGCTGGGAAATCCAGCTTTTTCGGAAATCTATTGATTTAAAAAAACGTGTTAAAAAAATGAGAATTTGTACATGAAACAAAACGAAAAAAAAACTTCTTGCGTTTAACGTAAGGATTAAGGGTATGGGAAGTGGTTAACTATCTTCTCTTGAAAAAACGTTCTTGTTTGGTGAATATTATGGAGTTATCGAGCATTTTTACCGTTAAGGAACATATTTTCAAAGCTCACCTATTTACATTAGTTCATTTCTTGGCATGTCCTGGTGTTACTGTATTTGATCCAAGTTGAAAAAAAAATCCCATTTCCAGTATTAAATGCCTTTACTTGCTCCCAATTAAGCAACCTTAGAAATCTGTTTAAATCAAATTTTGAATTAAAAATCGAATGTTTCAAAAATCGTTTACTTCCCAGGTCATTGCTCTTGGTAAGGACATCATGGTAAAGCCTTTAGTTCCATGCATGAGACACTATATAATCATATGTTATACGAAAAGCGTTGAACCCTAGAAATGTGCTGCTGCTAAGAAACCCTGGAGAGTCTCTTAACATTCGTACACATAGGCCTAAAATTATAATTGCAAGCGCATAATTGCAAAATAATAATGCATTTTGGACGTCAGTAATGAGTATAGGTGCTGAAAGCGCGTCCACATTTGTCATTGTCATATATTTCTTACTATCAAAAACGATAAACTTGCGGTAAATATTTATACTGATTCTATTAAGCTACATTGGAGTCAAAAGCTTTCCGTGAAAACTGAATTAATTTGCGAGTTTTCTCTCATATTGTACAACTAAAAGTTTATAAGACAGCTACATATATCATTATGTCGTTTTATCAGTAAGTCGCTTAATATATAAACAAAAACTGTGGAAGCAAATTATGTAAGAAACAAATCTTTGATTAAGCCTCATCATTAAGGTGTTTCTTACAAATATGTATTGCTCAATAGAATGGTACAGAATTCATAACTTGGCACGCGTGCATACTTGAGCGCCTCGAGCGTTCGCGCCAGACCCTATCTTGGCCAGTTTCACCAATGCCGGACTTTGCTGTTCCTGGATTCGTTGTTGCTTTTCTTCGACCAATCATCGAGATAGCGGGCTCCCACATCCAATGTAAGTGGACAAAATTACCCAATATCTTCCTCGCCACCAATTTAAAACACCAGCCCGCCGTATTTGATTAATTGAGTCCATTTTAGTTCCTCAAACCCTAAACCCAAGCCTTTACGTTTAAAATACAAGCTTGGCTTGTCCTAGAGTAATGGCGGCCAAGGCTTTTCATACCGCGGCCAGCCTTAACAAAGCTAAACTAGTAATTTTCCTAACTTCCTCAACTCGACTCGTAATTAAACTAAACTACCAGCTCAAACTGAATGATCTGATAGTATTCGACGGTTATAGCTTAACCTAACTAATTTTGTGTTTTATATCTAGATATGTATGGGCGTTTTGAGTTATAGAATCAACGCTGAAATCTGCTGCAACCCCAGAGGACATAGAAGCCGAGAATAGTAGGGGATTAACTAAGCGTTTAATTAGCTGCCAATTAGCTGAAGCATGCAAGCTAATGCAAATAACGAAGCTCAGCAACTTACAGTCATGCAAGCCATGCAGGGTGGACAAGCTCAAGTAAAGAAAATAGCATAACATTATAGGCATTGTTGATTGAATCATAATTCGTGTCTTATTTTCGCCTCAGATGGTAGCAGTTTCACAGAGCCACGCTCAGCAGATACTTAACACAGCCAATGGGCAGCAAATCATGGTACAACTACCTTCAGGGGCTCAAACAATCCAAGTTGGCGGCCAAGGCGGTGGATCCAACCTTCAAGGCATTCAAGTCATCCCCTTATCAGCCATCCAAGTAAAATTAGCTACTCCATACGCTTGAAACTCAACAACTTTTGCTTTAACCAGCATTATAATTCACAGGGCGGAGGCCAATTCATGATTCAACAACCTCAACAAGCTCAAATCATCCAAACACCTGATGGACAAACCTTGATTTGCCAGCCAGTTCAAGTCGATAGCCAAGGCAATATTATCCAGCACTCTCAACACGGTACAGGTAAAATGATAGACGATAATTAGCCACAGCATGGTTTCTAAGTTCTTTTGGGGGTTGGGATTTCTAGTCTTTAATATCGGAGGAAACCTTGTTCAGTTGGCTGGAGGTGCAACAATTTCACCCTCGCAAGGGCAGACGCCAGTAACGGTGCCTCAGACTGTTGGAGTGAATGGTTCGAGTGTAGTCATGGTATAAATTTTTTTTATGAGTTCTTAAGCAATTTTTGTTCATTTTCCAATTTGATCTCGCTTTTAGATGGTTCCAGGAGCAGGTGGTATTCCCCAGCTCCAAAGAATTCCTTTACCCGGTCCGGAAATGTTGGAAGAAGAACCACTATACGTCAATGCCAAACAGTATCACCGTATTTTGAAGAGAAGACAAGCGAGAGCCAAGTTGGAAGCTGAGGGACGTATTCCGAAAGAAAGAAGGGTAATTTCAAAGTTTTAAAAAGTCGATACGAAAATCTTAGACCTCATTTATTTATTTTAGAAATATTTGCATGAATCGAGACATAAACATGCAATGAACCGAATTCGCGGAGAAGGAGGCAGGTTTCATTCTGGATCTGTCCGAGAACGACTGAAAAGAGAGCGAGCTGCTATGTACGTACTGCTAATAACGTTAAATCCTTCGAAAAAAGTTCTAACAGTTTGGGACTTACTTGTAGGGCTGCACAGGCAAAAAACGAAGCAAATATGAGTGGTCCCAGTGTTAGTTTACTTGAATCTCAGGTCGATCCTTTAGTAAGTTGGGTGTAAACAAAATAAATCCCGTTTTCCATTGCACAGTCCAGTTTTCAAAGTCCAGTTTGATTATTTTAGGGAAACGGAGCCTTGGCGGATATGTTGAGTGCAGAGCAGTTGGCTTAAAATGGAGTTTCATAACTTTCGGGGTTAAACTGACTTTCTTATTTGTGCAACCGAGAATTTGGAATGCGAGTTTGTTTACTTTTATTTTACTTTGTGTTCCAATAATAATTGCGTGTTAGAACGATGAATGCCTGTGCTACGGATAAGAAATACAAGATTTTTGTAGTAAAATTTCTATGTATATTCTTTAGGTTGACAATTGTTTTGTTTTACTACGGACTGTGTAATTTCTGTTTTAGTAACTGAGTGGCTAACGCCATGTTGACTCGGTTGTTGGATGTTTTGCGAATTTGGCCCAAAAAAGCGTTGAAGGTCTTGGTTTTCCCGTTTCGGTATGCTTCTACAGCTGTAGGATTCTTATCCAGTACTTCTTGGATGATTTGAACTAGTTCTTGCTCATTATCAATCAATTTCCAGTTGAATGCCTCCACAATCTGGTAAAAGATACAATTTGTAATGTTTTTGTTTTATTTTTCGAAAAATTCAAGCTTTACGTCTAAAGGGGTTCGAGAATCGCCTGCAAGAAGAAGATCAACGATCTGTTGCCAAGTCGCTTGGCTAATCGCACGAGACTCCAGCAAATCAACCGACTGACCAAAAATCTCTGCAGAAATTCCACTAGAACCCAAAACAAATGCAAACGAATATAGAGTCATTTAAATTGTTTTAACTACATGTTTTTAATCCCATACGGTGAGCAAACTACTTACCAATTGGAGATCGAAACTTCTTTTTTGTTTAATTTTCCCAAGAAATCCGTCAGGAATAGATTGGCGACTAGTTTGGGTGATCTCTTCGAGTTTTGCATAACTTTAAGGTAGTAATTCGTCCACGTATCTTCATTCTAGCATCAATTAGCCACTTATTTCAAGCTTTTTACTTGAATTTTTAAGCTTTGAGGGGAAGAACTCACTACGAGAATAAAGCAAGTTTCCAAATTTAAGCCAAACGCGTTCTTAAGTTGTTCGCGTTGAGTTTTGGGCAAATCTGGCAACGATTTCCGGGCCGAATCAATCATTTCATCCATTAATCTTAGTCGCAATAAGTTAGGCTCTGGCATATACCGATAATCCTTAAAAAAAAGCGCTCGAAACGAATTTTCTATTAAATAATTGGGAAAATCTTACTTGTTTTTCTTCCTTGTCTCTCATAGACAACGTACGCTTCAAGTTTGCGTCATACGACCGAGTTTCGTTCACAACCTGACCACCTGCTTCCAAAACTTCAATTTGGCGCTCGATTTCATACTCAATCGCGTTGCTTACTGCCCTTAAGCTGTTAATATTCTTCACTTCGCTGCGAGTTCCTAAAGGCTCGTTGGGTCTTCTCACAGAAACATTGGCGTCCACTCGTAGAGATCCCTCTAATCACAAAAGTCGAAGTAAATAAAACAACAAACGAAATGTAATACGTCGAATTTTTTCAAAGCAAAGCAGTGGATTACCTTCCATTTTGCAATCGCAAGTCCCTAACCGTTTCAAAATCAAACACAACTCCCAAATCAGAGCAGCTGCTTCCTCGCCAGTGGTTAAATCGGGTTCAAAAACAATTTCCATCAATCCGGTTCCCGCACGGTTCAAATCAATCAAACTCCTAAGACACGTTGCATAATACATAGCATGAATAATTATTTTAATTTATTAAACCTTGCTAAGGCTTCGTCATGTAAACTTTTCCCACTGTCTTGCTCCAATTGGACTTGTGTAATCCGAGCTTTCATTTCGTATGCTGCGGTGTTCAAAGCCGGGTTAAAGACTATAAAATTGAGGTAGCCATCAGAGGCAATTGGTTTTCTGTGCTGTGTAATCTGATAACCGGCCTTAAAAAATTTCATAATTTAATTTTTTTTAAATTATTTACGGAAACAGAAATTACGGGCATATCTGCGTAGAAATAGTGCTTTCGGTCGAATTCAGAAACGCGGTTTAGGTGGCAGTTTAAGGCTAAGGATGTGAGGACACCGGCTTCAACACAACGGCGATTTAAGACCTGAGGAATTTAAAAAAAAATTACACGTTATACGATAAATGGGGTTTGAAAGGTTACTGGCAAGGTTCCTGGGATGGCTGCATCAAAGAAAGAAACTTGGGTATTGACAGGAGATCCGAACGTGGTCCCTGAGGCTGAGAAAAGCTTTGACTTGGAGGAAATTTGGGCATGGACCTCCAAACCGACTGTGCTCAACCATTTCCTAGAGATTTCTAAGTGTTTTTTAAGGAGTTTTCAAGGAATATATTTGTTAATTGAAGTACTTTTCTTGACTTTTGAGCACCTGGGAGGCAAAAGAACGGAAGCAGCAGAGCGGTTTAAAAGGCAGTTTTAATGATTTCGAACTGTTGCTAATAGAGCTGCAGGTGTGTACAACGAGTTTTGAAGGGAATTTGGGATGAAAACAAGCCATATTGTATATTTCGTCAATATAGAATCTGAAAAATAAAGTAACTAAATAAAAAAAATAAAAAAAATGTAATTACCGTACTGTATCTGTCGCTGAATATTAAACTTAAATTAATTAAACTTCTGTACTCCCGGACTTCTGCTGCGGGTCCTCGGTAGGAAAATACTCTAATTGGTCTTATCTTGTCTTGTAGAGTACGCCACGGAAGCACTAACTTGTGCTTATTGCCGACTCTAATTGGTTAAATTGTGTATGAATTATTTTCATTGTTTACGGTCGAACCAGTGGGAAGTAAGCGGCGAACGGGTAAAAGGGAGCTCCCCTCGCGGAGAAATCACTGACCAAGGGCAGCAAAGAGCAAACGGAACTGTTAAAAGGCGAACTTCCAAATCTGTGAACGTTGGGAGTCGATAGCACAGCCACTTATTGCCGGTACTTCGTATCAATAGAAAACAAAGTGATGGCAAGAGGGGTGGAACTTTTCGAGTGTCGAACTGGAAAGGTAAGTTATAAAACAATATATTAGTATAAAACAGTGTTATTGATTTTGGATTGATAAATTGTATTACTGTTAAACATGATCGGAACACAATATTGCAATAAATATTAAATAGTACGCAGACAGGGAGAAAAGAGAGAAACTTATTGGGAGGTATGTTAACCTAGGGTCTTCAGCTGCTTGAGCTTGTGCTTGGGCTTCGTAGGCTCCCTATGCCGCTTGAGCTTGAGCAAGGCTTTTTCTGAGTAACAATAACTCACTGCAGGTAACTGATAGTGTCAGGGCGGCCACCACAGTGTCATTCCAGCTTGATTTTGTTGTTTATAGTTGCTTTGCAATTTATCCATTTGGGGAATCTCTATGTTCGGATGCTTTTCGGGTGTTACAAGCTTTCGCACGAATATCAACTTCGGATATTCACATAAACTTTACGCAAAGTCGGACAATTTTCCCGTCGCCCGTGCTAGTTTTAGTTCCTAAAATAATCTATAAAGAATTATGCACTTTTCATATGTTAAATATTACTCTGGATAAGCATGTACAGTACTTACCATTGCGACATGAACCGGAGAAGTCCAGTGTATGAGTCCAGTGTACCGGTATGAGCCCACCCGTAAATTGCGTGTGAAAACGTGCCAGTATAAATATCAAGTTTTTTCTCGCTCTATCGGTTCGAAGTTCACCCAGTGAATCACCGTAAAATAGCGTGAAATAACGTGAAATAGCGTGTTTGTTGGGTACATTCCGCACCTGTGAAACAGTAGGCATTTTTCCAAACGGGAACGCAGTCAATTTGTACAGATACAGTTACTAACGAGTCTCACACGGAGAGTTATCAGTCCAGGGGAATTTTGTGATTTTACAAGAAGGTATAGTTTTGGTAGAAAAGCACGTCAGAAAACGGGAAATGGGTCCTTCTCAGTGGGATATCGACGACCTAACCCAGCGTTTCTCAAAGTGTGCGCCGCGGTAGGATTGTAGGGCGCCGCCAAAAAATCCTTTTAGTTCATAGATGCAGCAATTATACAGACCTATATATGTTCTAAGGGGCGTCGCGCGAGCTGGGGATATATTCCGAGGGGCGCCGCGAACGAAAAAAGTTTGAGAACCCTAAACTAACCTAACCTAACAAAAATTCATTTTGTAACAAAACAACTAAATTATAGTCACAGTTTAACCAATCACAGCACTTCAGGTCGTTTTGACACGCCCTGAACTCCAGTAGCCGGTTGTTACATGCACGGTCGTCTCTAACACGGTCGTTCCTGTGCACGGTCGCTTATTGCATCAGGTCGTTTTGAATCTATCCCGTATTTTCCCTACCAAGGAACCGCAGCAGAAATCCGGGGGTCTGTGGTTTTGTCAATAAAACGAAACAAAACTGCCATTTTTTGTCTGGTTTTGCCAAACAAGCAGAACTTCTACAATTTGATCATGCTTGGAATGCTTGTCAGACAGTCAACCTTTTCTGTCACGGTTAGAATCAAATCCTGCACCTTTCAGAGGTTAGCAAAATGTCTTTATAAAGTTACAAAATAAAACTTATCTGGCTTAAAAACCCTCTTCTCTTTTACTAGTTTGATTCCTGCTATGCGTTCCCTGGCAAGTAATTTGGGAAACAAACCCGAGTCTTCTCTTGCCTCAGCACATCAGTCCAACCCAGTTCAATTAACGAATCCACAAACATTTATTCAAAAGCTGGTCTCGAAAACCCATCCAGACTTCCAGCCATACTTAAAGTTGATGAGACTTGATCGCCCTGTAGGTAAATTTAGTTGATTATGATTTGTTGACGTTAAAATGTGTAGTTTAGTACATTTAGTGATATGAAAGCAAAAAAAGAAAACATACGAAAATTTAACCAGCGATATGTTGTTTAATCTTTAGGATCTTGGTTATTATTTTGGCCTTGCGGATGGAGCATCGCTTTAGCTAGTCCTGCTGGCTGTTTGCCGGATTTATCCCTCCTAAGTCTGTTTGCTGTAGGTGCATTAATAATGCGAGGTGCAGGCTGTACCATTAACGACATGACCGACAAAGATATCGATCGAAAGGTTCGAATTTAAGTTATTGAACAAATTTCCTTAAGAAAAATATCTACAATTTTCTCTTAATCAAGCTATAGGTCGCTCGGACGAAAGAAAGACCCTTGGCTTCCAACCAGATTTCAAGCTTTAATTCTGTCGTATTTTTGGCATGTCAGTTAAGCCTTGGATTAGCCATTTTACTACAACTAAATTGGCCGAGTATTCTTTTAGGAGCAAGCTCGTTAGGTTCGTGTTTCGTTTTCTGTTAGCCTATAGCCTTATAGCTGTGATTGCTGAAATGTTGAAAATTCATTGAAATCGTTTGATTCTATTATAGGAAGTAACTTAATTTTATTGATAAAAAATGGATTACGATTTAGATTTATTGAATGTTTTGATTAATTTAATATTTGTTTTTGATAATGGTAGCGTTGGTCGTCACTTATCCTTGGATGAAGCGAATTACGTATTGGCCACAAACCTTCTTAGGCTTGACTTTCAATTGGGGAGCCTTGTTAGGCTGGGTGGCAATGACAAATAGCTTAGGGTGGCCAGCGGTGGCTCTTTATACCGGTGGAGTAGCTTGGACGCTTTTTTACGACACCATTTATGCCCATCAAGTAACTTTGCTATTTTTTTTGTCTTTGAAGGGTAACTAACATTTTTGGATAATTGGATTATTTAATTAGGATAAATATGATGACGTTATGGTAGGTGTCAAGTCCACCGCCCTGAGATTGGGTGACCAGACTCCGCAATGGTCTTTGGGGTTTGGGGCGGTTATGCTAACGAGCTTGGCTACCGCTGGAGTTTTGGTCGATCAAACATGGCCTTTTTACGCTGCATTGGCTTTAACAGGCGGCCAGTTAGCTTATCAGGTGGCTACAATGAAGCTAAACGATCCCGAGGATTGTGCAAGAAAATTTGGTGCTCATAAATGGATCGGTTTAGTGATTTTCTTGGGAATTGTTGGGGGGAAGTACTTGCAGTCCCCTTCTTCAATTAATTAGGGAATGAGCTATTAAAATGTCTATTTTATTAATTGTACATTCCAAGTTTAATAGGACAACCTTGTCATTTATTAGGATTTTCTACGTATTCACACGACACGGTTTGCATATGACGTGGAGTCCACTAAGCCTGGTAAATTATTCTTATGATCAAGTTTTTGCAAAATAATGGCCACATAACCTTCACTGTCGGGTTTATTGACAAGCAACTGCGGATTTTGGACCAAATTAAGGTTCATTTCCACGAGTTTGCCTCTGATGCAGGCTTGGATCTCGTAGCGAGTTCCATCCGAGCATTCTACGGTGCATAAGATGGAGTTATCTTGCAAATATTGTCCACCTTTTTTGCCTTTGCCTTTAATGGCGTTGTCTAGACGGTTTACGTTGGTGCTCGCTTGGAAATCCAGGTGAATTGGCGTCTTTTTCTGCGCTACAATGGGGTGCGAAGGGGCTAGAGTCACCAAACAGATCTTGTTGGAGTGGATTAGAACGCACTGGTCACCTAGTTGGGCTGCGGACGGGTCTTTAGCTTCTATAGAGCTGGCGAGACGATAGTAAGGCGTATAATAACGTTGGGTAACACTAGGATAATGATCTGAAAGGACTATGGAATCTTCTATGGTTAAAATGCCCATTGTTGAGACGGATTCTAATGCTGTTCCTTCTCTTGTTTGGACTGTCTCATGCGTTCCTGGATCACTTGACGGCGTTGTTCGGCTTTGGCGGCGTTTAATTTACGGTTTTCTTCTCTCTAACAAAGACATGTATTTAAATGACAAGTGTTGGTATTGGTTTGTTAAGCTGATCTAAAATTACTTCTTTGCGTAAGCAGGCGTTTAGTACAGTGTCTTGATCGTTGCAATATCCTGCGAATTTACGTACAGGATTCTAGTTAACAATTTGCTTATTAGAAATTTTCCTATAACCATACAAAAGAAGTATTGTTTTTTATATTTGTATCACTTTTTACCTCTTTATGACACTTTTGAAGAAGTTCGATTAAAGCGTTGCATTCAGGGGAGTGAAGATGACTGGAAAGGTCGGGATGCATACCTGATGGAATTGGCTAAAATTTACTTAAATATCATTTAGCCCGATCCCACGTGTACAATGTAGTTTTGTGCAGCGGGCTGTTGTGTCTCGAGTTCGATATTAGCCAAGTTGGACGGCTATATGACGAAGGAGCCCAGTTCCAAAAGAGCCCACCTAGTGCAAAGGAGCCCAGTTCCAAAAGAGCCCACCCCTAGTCCAAAGGAGCCCACTCTGTAGACCAAAAGACGCCCACTTCACGACCACTGTGGAAACAACCCAAGAAAGGTAAGAGCCTATATTTAAAAAAAAAAAAGTAGGAACACTGCGTTAATAACCTTTATTATTGTTGAGCGATATGCACATTAAATAATGAAAAGATAAGCTGAATTAAATATAAGCATCAATATGTGGCAGATCTTAAAGAGGAGTAAGGTTTCAAAATGAAAAAATATATGTTATAGAAGAGATCAAACTACATGTTCTGGCTGAAGAACCCTATGTCAATTATGCATATTAACCGAATAATTAATTATTTAGTGATTTTAGCCCCGCCCCTTTCCCCCCACTTTCAAATTTTTCTATCCTTATAACACGGGGAGATAGTTGGCCGGAGAGCTAGCGCCTTTACCTATGAGCGCATTGAAAATCGATCCCTGGTCTCATTGGGACCAGGTACCATGACCTTGCTTTTGAATGCCTAAAAAGTTTTTTTCACCGTTTGGTTACTTCACAAACTTAATCACAAAAAACGACGTTTTCTTCGCGCCATTGCGCGATCGCCGTCCTGCCGGGCCGAGATCCGCGCCTGAGAGCCTTTGGGCAAGTTTCGGGTCGGCTTCGAAGTCGAGGGCCCATCCCCTGGCAATCGGACCGAACGCGGCGGTTCCGACTAAGCGGGTAACGCTTCCTACATGGCGTTCAGCGGAGCCCGCAAGTCGCGGGTAGCTAATTTAAAAAAGGAGCGCGCTCCCGCTCGCGCTCTTTCAATACTACAATCTATTGAGTGGAAGCGCAAACTATTATAAAGCGAATCTGCGTCTTAGTGTAGCAAAACTTATAAACGTCATGTTATAATAATAAGCAATTATTACTTGCACAGTTAACAAGTTTGCACGCTAAAACGAGGAAACGACCAAGCGACGCATCGTCGTTTTGGTTACATGTTTTAAAATTTCGCTACTAGATGGCGTCACTGAACGAGTGCACGCGCTCAGTGCTTTTTGAGCGCGCTCGCGCTCCCCAAAAAATGAAAAGGAACGCGCTCGTACATTCGCTCGCGACATTGCGAGCGCACTCTTTTTGAGCGCGCTCATTGCAGCTCTGGCCCTTTGCAAAAATAGTGTCGACTGCAAAAGCTGTTTTTTTTAAAAAATTGCATGTCTAAAAGTGTGTATTTAGAGTTGGAGGCTGGGCGAAACAGGCTCCGAAACTTCTCATTGGTGTAAGCTGTTGGACTCCTACTGGATCTGGATGACACATTTGTCCACGCCCGTTTCTTCTCAGTGGCGCCATTTGTTGTTTTTCAATTGAGATTAACCTTAACCGCTATCCGTTTGACCGCTAAGTGGAATCATTTTTAGCGTAATTTATTTAGTTTATTAAATTAACTAAAAGTAGGATTACAGAATGTGTTCGTTAAGTGATTTCCCAGCGCCGTGTATAGAAAAGAATGTAACGCTCTGTGAAACTGACGGACATTTGGTTTCTGCATCCAGACATATTGATGTATCTAGTGTGGTCCCTAAAGTAATTCTTTCCTTTTTTGTACCTTAATAACCTCCGTTTAAGGTCTTTATCTTTACTCCTTAATTAGATGGGTCACTATCCGTTGATTGCAGTTACAAAAGACACTTTGCGCCCCTCAGCTAGCAAAGAAAGCGCTAAGTCAGCCTTTTTACCCCATGAAGAACCAGCCTTGAAGCGAGCCGTAACAGCTTGGTTAGACACAGGGGAAAAAAACGCGTGAAATCACTAAAGTCTTTTAAATTCCTTAGGAATGAATCTGGCTTCGAAGCTGCGTTCAACATTTTAGCATCCAATCCTAAACAAGAACTCTCTCCGTTCATCGTCACTGGAGCTCACGTGATTCTTTCATTCTACCAATGGTTCAGCAAATTTTATGGCTCCATTTTTCCACACTTGAACGTAAGAAGCCACGTTTAACTTTAACACAAATATTGATATGATTTCGTATAAACTACCTTTATTTTTTACAGTTAAAAGGTGAAAGTCTTATAGCTTCCTTATCAAGAACTCGCGATTACTTACACAGCCCTGTAAGGTCTTTATCTTGGCATCCTCATTCCTTCAAGTTGGCCGTTGCTTTACGAGATGACTCGATTAAAGTCTACACTGTTCCGACCAACAACAACGCGATAATTCCAGTCCTGAAGCACGCATTGCAAAAAGGAATCTCTTGTATGGCCTGGAGGTTGTATAGATCATTTCTTCTCATTGATATTTCTGTTACAATAAAAGTGTCCTTGCTTAGGCCCTTGTCGGCATCGGATTTGGCTGTGGGATGTAAAACAGGGTTGGTCTTATGGCACGTGGACCCTAATTCGGTAGTAACCCGTCCTTCGGGGAATTGTGTTACTATTTTAACTCAATCGGGCCATGCCCCAGTGACAAGCTTAGCCTGGGACCCCGACGTAAAAATTCTGGCTAATTTCTTTATAACCCAAAGATAATGTTGGGAATATTTTAGGGTAAATTTTTGGCTACGGCATGTGCTACGGATACGACAATGTATTTATGGGATGTTTCCATGGAGACAGCCACGCCTCTTAAGCGAGTAGGAGGGGCAGGAGTAGGGTTTTTAGCTTGGTCTCCTTTAAGTGATCGTTTATTGGCCGCCACGCCTGCTACTATCTTTAGGTGATAATTGTAACAACATTTAAGAGTTCAGAATGATCGGATTTTTTATTTAAAAAAAAAAGGATCTGGGAAACGCAGGTCTGGGTTCCTGAGCGTTGGACAACTGTAAGTGGAAAGATGCAGTGTGCTGCATGGAGTTGCTGTGGGCGGTATTTGATTTTCGCGGATTCGGATGAGCCGTTTTTGTATTCGTTAACGTTTGATCCCGTGCCTGCGTTTGGCGACAAGGCAGAAGAGGCCTTCGCCCAGACTGTCGCATCTAAAATGGCCATAACGATTGCGGATTTGACGGAAACTATGGCTGGAGAGGAAAGGTTTGTTTGAAAAATTATTTTTAAAAACTTGTTGAATCTCTTTGATGGATCCGTTATTGTCCTAGGGTGGGTGGGCGTGTCTTGGATTTATGTTGGGATGCCAAGAGCGAGCGTTTAGCTCTCATATTCAGAGATAGTCCTTTGGTTGCTATATTTCGTACACGTACTAAACCTAATCTTCAATTATTGCCTTGGTAATATTGATAAAGAATTTTAAATTTTCTGTTCAGTCAATTACAAATAATCTTGAAATGCCATGTTTAGTGGATTTATTCGAGGTCTGCCAGAAGAAGTACCTAACATTATCTGCTTTCAAAATGAATTTAATGAAGGAGCTCAGTTGACAATTGTAAGACATTAATATTTAATCTATTTTAAATTTTTTGCAAAGAAAAATTTTTATAACATTATTTATTTAGGCCTGGTCTTCTGGAAGGATTCAGTACGTGCCTTTAATGTTTATGTCGCAACAATCATCATTAACCTCCCTTACTAACGTTACTTTGGATCCTCGACTTTTTTCTTCCCGATTTCCCACCTCTCCGGTCCTTTTTAGCCCTTAGTTTATCTTGTATACGTGCTGGGGAAAGCAAAATAGAATTTTCTGACCCTTTGGGTTTCTTATCTTCTTCATAGCTCCAGTTTCGTTAGTAAGTTTAGTTATACTACTGTATATATGTATGTTAGATTTCCGCTTTAAAAAATCTTTAGAAATCTGCAAATAGGGTCTGTGACGCTTATAACTCTTGACTTTTTCTCCTCTTCCTTGGTCATTTTCGGGCTTTCTATGAGACAGACAGGGACTGGTATACATCCTGGAATGAGCGTTTTAACACGTCTTATCGATGTAAATTACACCCGTGTGAATGATTACTCAGTGTAATCATGTACGCGCCTTTTTTTCACTAAATGCTACTTTCACTAGATGGCGGGGACATGCAAACTTCTGTAACATCGTTCTGGTAAGAGATATAGCTATTCCCACGCATACTTGTCATTCTTCTAATCATAAATATTGTCTTTACAGCTGTATTATACTGTGCTAAACTAATTGTGTTTTACTTATTTATAAAATTATCAATATTCTAGGTTCACAGATATTTTTTTGCTAAGGTAACAGCTATTGAAGAACTAGAAGCCACTGTACCTTACCCAGCAATAATTAGCTATTAACCCACAGACTTTGACAAGTTAGCTAGTGTCCCACCAGCGTGGTGATTATGTCAAGTTTGTGTTGTGAATTTGCGGCATTTCTGATGAAAAACCATAAGAGGCATACAATTATGGAAAATTCCGCACTTTATCACATGGCTGATAGTGATACTTCAGATCGTGTGTGCGCTAGAATGTTCTTGTGAGTGTTAACTTAAGCTTTAAAAGTTTTGGGGCTAGAGGAGTAGAGTTGTGTAGAGACGCCAACGATAAAGAAAGGTTTGTAAGAGCATGGAGAACGCTCAACAACAACATAACTTTACAGTAGCCCTTATCGGTAACAATGGCATACACCCTATGTCTCTCGTTTCCCAATCTTCCACTCCCATGCGTTATTTAACGCCTCCAGGGTGTGATCCAAACATTGCCATTTTACAGCAACTTGCAGCGCTGCAGCAACAGCAGCAAAGCTTTCCAACAACAGCTTTTTTCCAGTCTCAATCGCCTCAAAGTCAAGCGAGCTACGTTATTCAAAATGCTGCCAACAATACCCTCAATCTCTTCAGTCATAACAATGCAGCTCCTTTCCCTTTGCCTCCCGGTTTCCAGTTCTTGCAAACCTCACAAGGTCTGCAAATCGTACGCGTCATTCAAGCGCAAAACAACAATAATATTGTTCAAGTCGTCGCTAGCGTCAATATAGCGCCTGCGAACAGTGCCCTTCGACAGGAAAACCAGCCTCCCCCTCCGCAACACAATCAAGTAAGCCCAAAGTTGCCTCAATATAGTAGTGCTAACATTTTCATAGTGCTAAAATTTTCAACTTTTAAAGACTCAACAATGATTACTTAAACCAGGGGTCGGCAACCTTTTACCCGACGCGGGCCAGATCAAAAGCATGCAGGGTAGTTGCGGGCCGGATTAATCCTTTGGACTATATAAAAATCCAGCCGTTATTCAGCCATAATTTTTTACTCGGGTTCCGCGGGCCGGATAGCATAGGCTGGCGGGCCGGATTCAGCACGCGGGCCGTAGGTTGCCGACCGCTGACTTAAACAGTGCCAAAATTACCAACTTTGATAACATTATTAACATTGAAATTGTACGGAGTAGAATTAATAGATAGTTAAATTTAAATCTCAATAACAAAGAATTAATGGAACTAACAAACAACAATGATATGGAACACCAATGACAGCTTTAAACTCACGAAAGTCACTGCGTTTGAAATAGATTTTATTGTAAAATCAAGAAAATTCTATGTGGAACGATTTTTGCAAAATTAAACCATATAAAAATATGATCTTATTAAAAAGGAATGTATTCCAGAATTTAGCTTATTAATTCTTCTTTCTCCCCGAGGTTCCTGACGTGTCTGTTCCGTTTCAAAATCAAGTGGAGCTCCTCCAGCCTCCTGCGCCTCCGAGTGTAGTGTTATCCAGCCCAGTCCCTCCAACAGTGTCAACAAGTGCAGCTCCGCAGCCAATCCAGTTGCTTTCTCAGTCCCAAATCATGCACCAATCCTGGAATCCCAACGGAATACAACAAGTTTTGCTCCTTTCGCCGCTCCAAAACAATCCCTCCAATTCCTCGCTCATCGGAGTACCATTGAACCCAACCACGCCTACTTCTGCCCCCTTAAATCTGCCCCTTAGCGTGACATATCCCTCGTCAACCATAAGTAAGAACAATAAAATCTCTACAATGGAATTAAAATATCTACTGTTCTAAGACAAATGTTTTTAAAATGTGCGATAATTTAGGTGCGTCAGTCAGTCAGGGTATTAGTTTGAGCCAACCTGTGCCTACCGTGGTTCCGAACTTGCCACTTCCGGTTTCCAAAGGTAAATTAATTTTTGCTAAAATGCATACGCTTTTGGACGGGGCAGAAAATAAAAACGTTGGTTTTGGTTTTTACCCATAGGACCAACGTTTGTGACCGTTCCTCCACCTCAGTCTCCCGATTCCACTCAACAGGACGCCAATCAGATCACGATACGAGAAACACAGTCAAATATCGTGGAAGGCGTGGATTTGGAGGAAATTCGCCAGTTTGCGAAAGCGTTTAAAATCCGACGCTTGACCTTGGGTTTAACGCAAACACAAGTGGGCCGGGCGTTGAGTGCGAGGGAAGGGCCAGCGTATAGTCAGTCTGCCATTTGTCGTTTTGAAAAATTGGATTTGACGCCTCGGAGTGCATTTAAAATCCTTCCAGTTCTTAAAAAATGGATTACTGAAACAGAACTCAAGTATAAAAAGGGCCAGCGCGATCTCGTGGAATTTATTGGGCCGTTGAGTAGTTCGAAAGCAAGGAGAAAACGAACGACGTTTCCTTGCTCAATATTAGAAAAGTTAAACCTGTATTTTGAGCATTGTTCACATCCGGCGGGCGAGGAGATCACGCGACTGGCAAACGAATTGGGGTATGGCCGCGACGTCGTGAGAATTTGGTTCTGTAATAAGCGACAGTCCTTAAAAGGAGGAGGGAGGAGTCCTAAAAGCCCAAAAATTCCTCCTTCACCTTCCAAGGTCGTCTAAAGTTACATCGTGGTCGTAAAAATCATTCAAGATCCGGTCTCGTAACGCGAAGTTCATTTCGATTTTGAATTTGGCGCGCAAATTTTAACACGGGTAGATAAGGGGAGGATTGGTTTTTCGATAGTAGCCTACTATGGTTTATTTTTCCAAATATATTTTCCTAGTTTGCGTTTATTTTAGAACGAGATTGACATTTCGAGTTTGGGAATCGCTAATTTCAGCCTAGATTCTATTTTTAACAGATTTCTGAAGTCAAAACCAGACATTTCGCAAATGGACGAGTTTATTGTTATGGGAGACTTCTAGACTGTTTCAAGGAACCTACCTAAAGATTTGAAATGGACTCGACCACCATTAGTGAAAATTTAAAACAATTTAAAAAAGAATGTAAATTTTAAAAAGATTTTTTTTTTAAATATAAAATTAAGTCTAACTATTCTTGAAATTATACATAGATTCTAGGCTGTTTTACTATTTCCGTAAATCGTAAGATTGGTTTTAATTAGCGAAATTTTTAAATTTGAAAGGAAAAGCTGCAAAACCGTCTGTTTGCTCTTTTCTACCCCACGCGTGGCGCCACCTTCAAAACTCGGCCAAAACGTCACGTTAAAACCGCCCCAAACACTATTTAAAAACTGCAACGTTAAAATAATTTTATACGGAAAGTTAATGTACAAATATTAGTTTGTAAAAGGCCAGTTAGTCAAATGTTCATGTCCATACGTACAAACACAACCGAAAGAAGCTGGAATAGTATAGTAAATATGTGAAAACTACCTCGTGATTTTACTCGTGTGTTTCTGTACCCATTTGCTGTGTGAACGTGTGTTACAGTAAACTGCAAGGATTTGTGGAACTCTAAACTACCCCATATCACTACTGGTATCTTTTGAATTAAAAACAACAATTGAAGAGCAATTTTTCAAATATCCTTTAGCAGAAGCACCTGATGGGGCCCACCACGTGGTTTGTGTGCCGCTATGAAGTATTTTTAGAGGCAAAGCCAACAAGAAAAACCCGGCAAAGCGCCCACTCCACTCGAAAGATCACATGTTTCCGGGCTCTCGGCAAAGAATGTCGGAAAGGTCACATGATTTAAGGAGAAAAAGTCTTTTTGAGGATCCTGAAATGTCAGATATCTGCCTGGGGATGGCAAGTTGCCTCAAGTAAACTTTCAAAACATTCCTTTTTCAAATTAACTGTAAAGTTTTTTTTTCAGCCGTTTCTCCTCTAGAGGTATAATAGAAAGAATCCTCATAAGGTGAGTGTGAGATGAAGCTCTTTAAGTTACAATGTTGGGGGGCACCAAAAGATGATTTTAGGAACCTCCTAACGTTTTAAGACCGAAACAACGCTGGGATCAATGCGAGTTTGGGTTGGGCGGCGGATTTGAAGCTCGTGGAAGTTAAAATTAGCTTTTTGGAAGGCAGAAGCGTTGCCAAACTGGTCTGTATGCACTACGCAACCAACAGGGTTCCTTTTTATATTTAAACAAAGTTGGATGGGCATAGTTAAAATACGAAGCAATGTCGTCACATGTTCCCGAGATTGCCAAGAAAAGCCTAAAACTTCCGCTCCGGAGCTAGAAACTGGTCAGTTACCAACGTAGTTTTGAGCTGTTGAGTTTTCAGAGGGAGTTTTAATAACTTTTGAACTGAAAGGTTAATTAATCTTCTCAGAGTGAAATTAATTGACTTTTTTTATCGGTAGGGGCCAAAGAAGTGACGGTAATACACTGAGATTGTGGTGTTTTTGGTTTCCTACGGGCTTTCCATGTCGGATTTGGGTGAATTTCGATTCGTAGTCATGGACCAAGAAGATGGAGACGTGATAGTGGGAGGAAGTCAAGCACTGGGGGGTACTATGGAGGAAAGACGACCTTTGACCTTACTCCAAATACCCGGACGTAGTGCCAATGCGTCCATTACTTCTTCCTTGTCTTCTTCAGCCACAGACTTGCTTACACCGCCGAGTTATGACCCTAGGAAAACTGCAAGAGCCTTGGTAAATTATTTTTTTAAAAGTTATTCTTACCGTTATGCACCGGAATTCGTAGTTCGTAGTTGCAAAATTTCCGTAACTTATAGACATGCTAATGTTTAAGCTCGTTTAGCTAAGCAGCTTGTGAGTTTACTTGAACGTTTCTATATTTTAGTTTATTATATTTTTATTATAATTTTTATCAGAAATTTGCAAACTTTGTGGGGTTCGAGTTCAATTTAAAGGACGTTTTGGATTCCAAACACAAAGTTTCCTAGTGGTTTGAGGTCTTTTGAATTCTAGGGTTCCTATAGTGGTTTCGATTTCTTTTTATCTACCTCAAAACTAAACCAACTGCTGTTTTTAGAAATCAAACAGGAATTTCGACCAGCTGATGGCATTGAGAAAGTCGACATTATGAATAACGTATTGAAAGTTCTTTAATTCTTAGTAAAAAATTATTTCAACACAAAAGATTCAAAGTGTTGGAATCATTGAGACTACATAGAAATAGTGTTGTTGAAACACATTAAATGATTCATAACTGAACTTGAATACTTCAACATGGTTTGTAAAGAGCAAAATGTTATTTCGGTTTCAACTTTCTATGCAACATTTAATTTAAGTTGAGCCTTGATATAAAGCATCTGAATTCGCAACAGCTTCAGACTTCAAGGTTTTTAACGCAAACAAAAATGTCCAGAGTTCACCTTATTGTCTCAGCCTTGGAAGTTTCGTTATAGTTTTCCGATCCCGTATGTCTTATCACCTCTATTTGTTGTCACAGCTTTTGCAAGGACGTATCAAATATCCCTGTTTCGAAATTGTAAGCAAGAATGAACTCTAAAACACACCCACAGTATATTATAGGTACTAGTCTAGTCCCGTATGCCGTAGCCTACTTTAATTACAAAAGTTTCCTAAACATATGTGCATAAATAGTTATTTTCTAAATACAATAATTCAATCACGCCCAAGATAAATCGTCAGAATTATATCATGGCATTATATAATAGCTATAATATAATAGCGATCTTTAGCATTATATAATACAACATTTGAGTTTAACACATTTTGCCGCGCCGTTTAACGAGATTGTTCAAACACAAACCGGTATGGGTAATACCTGCTCTTTTCCTTTAAACAAAAAAACGTGACTGGTTAGTTAATTACGTGAAAAGCTCCTCTCGTCTAACCTTTGAAAGAGAGCTCTATAGTAAGGAACTCTATAGGAATAGTGGGGCCTTGAAATGGAAACCCTTATATATACCTGTTGGGCGTTTTTAAGGCGAATGTTCTCCTCCAGACTTGAGATAGACGTAATCAGTTTCACTGAGAAGCTACTGAAGAACAGATCAGACATTAACTAAAAAGGAACTTTAGTGTATTTTTCGTCGTCAAAGTTGAATTTTTGCGTGATTTTCCAATGGGCCGGCCATCCAAATATCAGGTTCGTTTTCGAATTCACAAAAGCAGAGAAATAAGAGTTTGGTGGAATTTTCTGTCTTGCATTTTTTCTAATTAACCTGTTCGCCCGGCGTGGTCTCATGTCAAAATTCGTCTTCTATTGGCTGCTAAAAATAATTTGGGGAGTTATTGGCGTCACTATATACCACCTTACTTTTGGCTTTGATCCCACCAGTAAATGCTTGAAGTGTCTTGGCAACTATATAATAGTGAAATGTGCTGTCTTTAGACTTATTCTTTTTATTGTTAATGGGGGGAAAAATTAAGACTTTGGAATCTTGGTCGAGTGTCTTACTGATCTTTATAAAAGTGTTTATCGGTGAACAACAAGAAATGCATGTTATCTTTTAAGAGATTAAAAATCCGAAATTATTTACGCGCGCTTCTGAAACTAAGAAGATTTCAGTTGTAGCGTACGCTTAGGTTCTCTGTTGGACTTATATTTAGTAATTTGCATTGATTTTCTTGGTCCCAAGCGTGAAGGTGACAACGTGGAAATATGGGGCGAGCCAAAAAGGGCGGGGCTGTGTAGGCCTACAACTTTTTTGTTCCATATTTTGGTTACGCTTGAATGGCGTGTAAAAAACACATGAAGTGGGTTAGTGGGTTGAGGCTAAAAGCCGTTAGCGTTTTTAATATTATGATCCTTTCTTTATTTCTTAAATTTATTTTTTAGGCAAGGGCCGCGTTGGAGAGCGATTTAGACGTGTCATTTATTGATTGAAGTTTTTAGATTATTCGCTATCTGACGAGATATAGTTGCCTTACGTAGAAGTATCAATTAATCTTTGCTCCGATGGAATAAAAAAAATTAAATTTACCATATTGAAATTCGTGTAATAGTAAACAATCTGATATATCATATGCTATACGTTGCAGAAAATGCTTTTGTTTTTCAAGAATTTTTAAAGTTTCATCAAGTTTGTTTGGCCGTTCAAAGTATTTCATTGATACATTCACAAATTTCACCATTGAACTTCGTCAAAGATTATATATTACGTTATTATAATACTATAATTAGAATACTAAATTATTACTCGAACAGTTTATTGTATTGAATACAAAGTATACCATATTATATAGTTACAACCACAGTATATAGGTTTACGAAGGTTACCTTTATACTGTGGTTACATAAGATACTTGCAGTGGATATTTCAATAGTTTTGTTTAAAAAAAAAACTTTGGATTCTAAGAAGTTTTGGCGAAATAATTACAACGCGGATGTCCCCAAACCCTTTTTTCATACTCTTTGCTTCAATAAGGAAACAGTCACGTCTGTTCCACAACGTAAAGGGTTTAAAACGTGAAATTCTTGTGGCTGGGGGAAAATCAACCAAAGGAAGCTCGGTTCACCGCTTTTTTTGGCGCGTTTTTTCATCGATCGGTATTTCTGCTCTGCGTACATGAAATCTTGCGTGGGCTGCGAGAGCTCGCGAGACTACTATTGTCATTACAGCGCGTGATCTTCGTAGACTCGAAAATCCCGTACACAAGGACAAACAGGCCGAGGAGGGCACCTTGGCCTTTTATTTCTATATCCCCTGCCTCCTAGCGGCAGAACTCTCATACAGTAGTTTGAAAAAGAAAAAGCGCGCCAATCAATAACTGTCACGCGCTTTCAAATTTAGCTCCCAGGTCCCTTGCAACCAAACTTTTCAAATCTCCCAAAGCTTTACTTCCGATGTCTGTTCACGACATTTGCTACAACGTTTGCAGTGCTATGGTGCAATCCTCAGGCTTTAGCTTCACCTCAGGCGTCATTTTCTAATGAAATTGCACAAAACTGGTTCCCTCTTGCAAGTCACGTTGTAAACCGGGAACAGGGACCGCACCAGCCAATCAGCTTTTAGCTCGTTGCGACGTCATCGAGCCGAGCCCCCTTTATTATCATTTTTTTGATAATACTTCCCAGCGGTCATTACGGTCATATAACTCTCTAAAGAGTCTTTTACTTAGCAGGAAAATTTACCTAAAAAATATTTAGTTTTTAACCGACATTTTTTACATTTGTTTATTATTGTCATTATTATTTTTATATTTTTTGCCTCAACACTTTTTATTTAGTTTGTGGGACCTTTTTTGTTTGGTGTAGAATAATAAAACGGAAAAGTGGTCAACAAGACTTTATTAAAGCCCGTACGGGAAATCATGGGTTGAGTTGTCGAATTGGAGAGTTTCCACGTCTAAATGTCCGTTTCATTGTAATTGAACGTGTCAAGTAACATCCTTTTTAGCTCACGTGATGCTGCGCACGAGGTTTTTTCTTCAGATAGTTTCATCTTAAGAGGAAAAGGATTGACAATTCAACCGAAAAAGACCTGTTTAATAGCGTAGTCACATTTCCGGTTAATGAATTGAAATGTAAGTTGCGCGCGCATCCCCCCCCCCCCGGAAGGAAAAGTTTGCTTCGCGATTATGTTTCTATAGTAACTCGCTGTCGCATTATTATTACTTTTTCTAGTCAGTTTTATTACCGGGCAGTCGCTTAGTATCTACGTCATACTAAGCGCAGACGCAATCCCTTCTATACAATTATACGAGAAACAGCAAGTTCGTGAGTCGAGTCGTGTTCCCGATCTACTCATTTCAGTAGCGTGAAAGTCGTCTCTCAGACTTCTTTAGCGAAAGTCAGTTAACGAAACTCCCGGTGAACATTCCTTTTTACATTCCTTTAAGAAAAGGTCTCAAAATCTCGGTGATTTTCTACCAGTTCTTTTAATCAAGTGTGAAAATCCTATTCTTTGGAATCATTTGATCTATTCTCGGGAAAAAGAGGCCCAAAATGCCGTATATGGCTAGAAAGGTAAACTAGTTTGTCTGCTACGCTTTAAAAAGTTCGCCCGTAGTCCCATTTTGGTCTAGCCATATGCTGATGTCGTAGATCATTAACCTCACGATGTAATCCCAGATCGTTAGTTTGTCAAGGTCGTTTGATACGTTTTGTCGCCATGGGATCTTGTTCAGAGTTCATATTTGGCGCCAAGAATTCCGGGGAGAGAGTTTCTAATCTTTTGGACGAATTTTTGGTACCATGACGCAACAATGAACTGGCCTTGGGTTGCCTTACCCCTTTTAAGGTCCATGAGCGCGTGGGTAAACCGTGAAACAATCAATAAAAGCCTTGGCGCGCGGGTTGGGTTGCACGTAAGCAAAGACGGGCAATTTTGTTCTTTTTTAGGAGATTTTTCGTGAAATGACCTAACGCAGAATAAGAAGTATTAATTTTCTGAACTCTTAGCATGGAAAAGTCACTTTTGTATAATCAAAAACTTAACCTGTTCATGAAGGGTTATCGCGTATTATTGACGTTAATATTGGTAATTTAATTCCCTTCTAAATGCTCCCGAATGCCTAAAGTCAACATAGGCGATCACTTCAGAATGTTAGATTTTATGTTCGGACGCTAATACAAATAATTGACCTGGGAAAAGCCGAGTTGTAACGTGGAAAACAGATGGCTGGTGACGTAAAAAGTAATAGGATTTTTTTGTCTTGCATCCGTGATTGTTGTATAAATAAATGACAGGATATTAATTGTAGGCATAGGGAGTCAGCGTGACAAGGAATTTCCTACGACGAATATTTGGGATTTTCAGAGTAGATATTCTAGCTTGCCTTTCAGGTGTTGAGTTTATTGAGCTGTGTTCAAAATGATAATTTAGAAAGGTTTGCGATTAAACTCAGTAGATTCTTGGCATTTCTGGTCTGGCTGTTAATGCGAATTTCCATAAGAACAAGTTATGTAAGCTTTTGAATGAAAACTCCCGGATAGCTTAGGCGGTTGAACTCAATACTCAAGAAGGTATCGCGAAGAGGCGCGCAGTGCTTTGCATGGGTGTATACTTACGAACGCGCATGGAGTCTACGCATACAGACGGCCGCAGGATTAACTTTCTAACCTCTTTGAGCAATTCCTAATCAATCTCTTATTTCAATTTTTAACTAATTTACTTGAAATTTTTCTTAGAAAATATAGTACAGTAAAGCTTAAAACATTCGAAATTTTAGGTGTTTTTCGTGTTGTTGAAAAATAATTTGCACGTATAAAAAGAAATAGAGAAAACCAATCAGTGATCTTCCTTTTTGTATTGTCTACATTACTGTCAATAATTTTTGTAAAATTTTTTAGTAGGATTGCTTCTGCGTTCCCCATGCTATTGTGTCATAGAAAGCTAAGCTATAGGCGTATATAGGGGATACTTTAGCAGCGTTATAAGGTTTCCGTAATGGTTTTTCCAACTTTTCGTTTGTTTATCTTTCTTAGAAATGCTTGTCTGTCTTTCACGTAACCCGTTACCAGCCTGTCCCTTATGTAATCCTCTTCCTTCCCTGATTTGTCGTCGTCTTTTAGTTTTGTAGTTTATTACACTACAGCCGTAGTGCTCAATGAACCATATTTTTGCAACACATTCATTTTTGCAACACAGGAAGAGTCACTTTCATTTTTAACTGCTAGTTAATGATGAGCAAAGAACCAACCGTTGTAACAATTTATAAACTATATAACTCATAGTGCATTTCTTAGATTAGTTATTAAAGCATCAATGGACCATAAATCAGCATGCCCTAACAAATTTGAATCAGATCTCGTGAGGAACTAAAAATCTTGTAGGAATGTTGAAATAATGTGTTCCCTTTGGGGGAGGGGGTATCTTTCTCATCATGAGCGCCAACGTTCGGCTACTTTGACTTTTCTCGGCATCTTTCAGCTTCGCCTAGGGATTCGATTTGGAAGGTTAACAGGTCCAGTTTTGCTTTGAAAGCAATCTGTTTGACCTTTCAAAAACGTTGATGTCTTTGTAAGCTTGGGCTTCCAGGACTGAAGTAAAAATGCCTGGTCAAGTTCGTAGGCATTTGCGAAAAATCTTTCCAAGAGAATGGATCGGTCTCCGACAAGCAACTCTTTGGCGCCCATTGTGGACAATAAGGAAAAGAGCCCTAGCTTAACTAGTTCCAGTTGCGAAAGTTTTTCAAGTGAACTGTTTATTCAGGTTTGGTTTAGCCCTAGTTTCGTTTTACTTTCTTCTATGGTTTCGTTTTATTTTATAAATCGTTCGTCACGTTCCTAGGTTGAATAAAAGTGTCCTGATTTAGAAATGCTGTCAGTCATGCGAGGAATTAATTTGACGACTTTCGTTTTTTGCTTTTCGCCTTTAGGGTCTCAATGGACGTCTGGCGTTTGCGATTGCTGCAGCAGCATTGGGATCATCTTTTCAGCATGGATACAACATCGGTGTCATCAATGCTCCGGCCAAGGTAAAATAAATAAATAAAATAAAAAATACTTTGGGTTCTAGTGTAGGAATGGTTATTACAATAGCCCTTTTAATGAAGGCAAGGAAGTACAGGTCAACCTGTCCATGTTTGTCAGGTCAGATGTTTGAGACAGATACATTGTTTTCAAGGTTAGAAGGGGTAAACAACACGAACTCCACATCTAGGTTAAACGGCAGTCGCCAAGAATTAATAGATTTTTTTCGAGGTTAAAAGACTTCAACACAAAAACATTTTGTCAGAGAGTCCTGTTGATTCCGGAAGATTGACTTCATGTTCTTAAACCTTGTTTTTCAGAAGCAACGAGAAATTTACTTTCCTGCTGATACAGAACGGTTTACCTCGTGTGGTGGCGCTGGCGGGAAATTCAAATTTGAAAAGCGTAACTTTCAAAACTTCATGAAACTGCACTTTCTAATCTAAAAAATAAACGATAGATATCTCAGTAGAAGAAATTTCAATGGCGTCGTCATTGTGGATGGGAAGGATAGGGAGCCTAAGTACTAATTCTTTAGAATTAAGATTTCACTTGCAACACTTATGGTAAACTTTGACCCAAACAAAAGATTGACCCCTTATTACAATTCTCGTGTCTTTATGACGAAATTTGCTGTGTGACTCGCAAGAGAAATAATGTTTATGTATTTTTTCTAGTTGATTATGAACTGGATTAACGAAACCCACGTGAATCGAACTGGTGAAGCTTTGACTGAAGGTGGAGTGACTTTTATTTGGTCATGGGCCGTCTCAATTTATTGTATCGGAGGAATGGTGGGCGGTGGATTGAGTGGATATTTTGCGGAACGTTTTGGCAGGTATGGCGAAACCTATTTTTGCTCAAGTCTTTTTAAATATTTAAAATATATCTCACGGGACAAAAACCCACAGGAAAGGCGGGTTATTGATTAATAACATCTTTGCTGTCATCGCTGCAATTTTAATGGGCTTTTCGAAAATGGCTGACTCGTACGAAATGATTATTGCTGGACGGTTCTTTATTGGAGTTAACAACGGATTAAATGCTGGATTAGGACCCATGTATTTGGCTGAAATTTCACCTGTACATCTACGAGGCGCAGTAAGTTTCTTTATTCTTTTCCCTTAACGGAATTATCCTGAATTTTCTTAAATTTTTTTTCTTAAGGTGGGAACTGTGTATCAATTGGTGGTCACGATCTCAATTTTGGTCTCACAAATTTTGGGCATGGACGTGATTTTAGGAACCGAATCGCTTTGGCCTTTACTCCTTGGACTTACCATCTGCCCCGTTCTTTTCCAGGTAAAGTCTACATTAAAACTGACCCCAAATGAATGTCACGTAATGAGACTACCGAGCCACGTTTGCTTTGTTTGGGATCTTAAAAAAAATCCATTATGGTGAGTGATTAGGTTCTAATTTCACGTGATTTCCTATTTTGGGATAGTTGGCTACGATGCCGTTGTGTCCCGAGTCCCCCAAGTACACTTTACTCAACCGTGGCAAGGAAATCGAAGCCCAAAGAGCTCTAACGTGGCTGCGTGGCACTCTGGAAGTCCACGACGAGATGGATGAGATGCGTGCCGAGTACGAAGCCATGAAACTGGTTCCAAAAGTCACACTCAAAGAAATCGTGACCAACCCCTCCCTCCGCGCACCACTCGTCATTGCTATGATGATGATGATGTCCCAACAATTCTCTGGGATCAACGCTGTAAGTCACCCCCCCAATTCTTAATATCAAATCTCACAGCCTTCATACACAATTATTTCATTAAAAAAAAATCTTTAGGTTTTCTTCTTCTCGAGTTCCATGTTTGAATCGGCCAAGCTTTCCCCAGACGAGTCCCAGTACGCGACGTTGAGCATCGGCGCCATTAACGTGGTGATGACGATCGTTTCGTTGATCTTAGTCGAGAAAGCAGGGCGCAAAACTTTGCATTTGATTGGTTTATCCGGCATGTTGATCATCAACGTCCTCCTCACAGCTTGCATGGCTCTAATCGTAAGTTTAACATTCATTTTTTTTTTAAAAAATTCTTTCTTTTTAAAGTAGAAAATCGTTAATTTCGACATATAATTCATGTGTCTTTTAGAATACCTACGCATGGCTGGCTTATGCCAGTATCTTGCTCCTGATCCTATTCGTGATCATATTCGCTACCGGACCCGGATCCATTCCTTGGTTCCTGGTCTTGGAGTTGTTCTCCCAGTCCGCCAGGCCCATGGCCACTTCCATCGCAGTGACGACCAACTGGACGGCCAACTTTTTCGTTGGATTGGGCTTTCTGCCTTTAACGGTATACTTGTCAACGGTTTTTTAATTCATTGAATAATCAATACTAATGGTGTGTTACTTGTAGATGGTTCTGGGTCCGTATGTTTTCCTAATTTTTGCTGGATTGCTGGTTGTGTTTGTCTTGTTTACCATCTTCAAAGTCCCAGAGACCAAAAACAAAACTATCGAAGAGATTAGCGCCATGTTCCGTCAACAGTCATATCAATGAGAAATTGAACGATGGTTTGTTAGCAAGTTTTTGCCAGCAAATGGAATTATTTTCAGATGAAATAACTAAAAGAGAGCCGATGAAAAGTATTATTTTTTAGCTTGCAATGCTTTTATTGGTGTCAATTGTATAGAACAAAGTTTATCTTTATCAAGTATCCGCTGTCAATCCCGGTGTCTAAACTATTGCCTTTGAAATCCAAAGGTTTCCTCGTCTTGGAGCAATTGTCATTTTTGTTTGGAAGTTTTTTTGGGGGCGGGAGAGGTTTGTTATGCAATTTGTTTTTCTCTCGGGGAGGCTAAGTTCAATTTCCTAAGGTAGATAAAGAGTGAACGTTTTCTGTTTGATGCAATAACGCAACGCCAAAATGTTGACTGCGAAACGAGCGCCAAGAGTTTTAAACGCAAAGAGGAAACTGTCTATGCTACGTAGGTTGTTCTTTTCTGGAATTTGGTTGTTAAATAATGCGAGAAGTTGTTATGTATTGCATAGGCTTCTTTCATTGTACCATATGTACTATTGTGGAAATTGTCAAAGAGTTTAATTTTATGGTTTTAGCAGCGCATGTTATCGAAAGTTCTAAAAGCTACTTGGACTGTGCGACAACTGCAGGTTTTCGGCCCAAATCTCGGCGAGAAATGGTAACTATATGGATGGTTGATACAGAAGAGAATTTTGAAAGTACGCATGAAAATTTTTAGTGTGGAATAGTTCGCTATGTGGTATTGTATGATTGGCTATAACCATGTATATTGTGTGCTAGGGATGAACAGAGAATTGAGTTGAGTACACTCAACCTTAAATGTACGCATTGGGTATACTTTTGGTTTGTTTTTGTCATCTGACCAACCCCAACGCCCTTGTTGGCCCTTGTTGGCTTTTTATATATTTTTTTACGCGTTTAGAGTGAATTCTGAGTCTTCGGTCAAATTCTTCGAAAAGCTATATTCAGCGCTGTTTCCCGGACGGTTCTGGCCGGGACTCGTAGCGTTACTTCGGCCTGCTCAGGCATTTCCGCAACAACGTACGGCTCGGAAACCGCTCTTCAGCAAAATACAAAACAAAATTTATCATTCTTAAAATAACGTACAACAAGACGACAGGTCTAACTGTCGGTC